>JAJPUD010011949.1:0-19826 GCA_023553655.1 Myrmecobius fasciatus
TTCTCCTCTAGGAATTTGGATGCTATACCACTTGGTGCATATATGTTTAGTATTGATACCGCTTCATTGTCTATGGTACCCTTTAGTAAAATATAGTTTCCTTCCTTATCTCTTTTAATTAGATCTATTTTTGTTTTACTTGATCCGAGATAAGGATTGCTTCCCCTGCCTTTCTTTGTTCACCTGAAGCATAGAAGATTCTGCTCTAGCCCTTTACCTTCACTCTGTATGTATCTTTATGTTTTAGATGTGTTTCTTGTAAACAACATATTGTAGGATTCTGGCTTTTAATCCAGTCTGCTACCTGCTTCCGTTTTATGGGAGAGTTCCTCCCATTCACATTCACAGTTAAAATAACTATATCTGTATTCCCTGCCATCTTATTTACCCAGAGTTATGATTTTCTCTTCCCTTTCCCCTCTCTCCCTTCCTCCCTTCCCAGTACCTTATTTTTGATGACCACCTCCCACCAATATTCCTCCCCCCTTTAGAGTCTCTCCCTCCCCTTTATACCTTTCCCCTAATCCTTCTATTAGTTTATCCCTTTCCTTTCCTCCTTTCCCTCCCACCTTTCCACAAGGATGGTCAGGCCTTTCTTTGAAGCCAAATGTGTCTGATACATTCTCTTAGAGTCCAATCTAATGAGAGTAAGGTTTACACAATATTCATTGCCCTCCCTTCTTTCCCTCAATTATATTAGATCTTCGATGTCTGTTTATGAGATTTTGCCTTATTTTACCTCCTTTATTTTTACTTTATTTTGCCTCCACCCCCCTTTTTTTTCAATATGGTATCCCTTCCACCTCTAATTTCCTTTCCATTATTATCAAAGAAAAATCGAATTATACCCCCATTCTTTAAGGATACCTATAGTAGAAATATACTTCTCAAGAGTTCTTTCCTTTTTACCTTTTTATGCTTCTCTAGAGTTCTGTGTTTGGAGGTCAAATTGTTTGTTCAAATCTGGTCTTTTCATTAGAAATAAGTGAAATTCTCTTGTATCATTGAATGACCATCTTCTTCCCTGGAAGATGATGCTCATTCTAGCTGGATAACTTATTCTTGGCTGTAATCCAAGTTCTTTTGCTTTTCGGAATATCTTATTCCAGGCCCTTCGATCCTTTAATGTGGAAGCTGACAGATCTTGTGTAATTCTAAATACAGTTCCTTTGTATTGTACTGTACTGAAACATTGAACTGTTTCTTTCTAGCTGCTTGCAATATCCTTTCCTTGGTGCAATAGTCCTGAAATTTGGCCATGCTATTCCTTGGGGTTTTAATTTTGGGGTCTCTTTCAGGAGGTGATCAGTGAATTCTTTCAATGCCAATTTTGCCTTCTGATTCTAAAACATCAGAGCAATTCTCTTTCATGATTTCCTGGAAAATAGCATCCAGGTTCTTTTTTTCATCGTGGTTTTCAGGGAGTTCAATAATCCTTAGATTGTCTCTCCTGGATCTGTTTTCCAAGTCAGTTGTTTTTCCTAGGAGATAGTTCACATTTTCTTTTATTTTTTCATTTTTTTGTTTTTGTTTGACTGATTCTTGAAGTCTTATTGAGTCATTTACTTCTATTTGTTCAATTTTAATTTTTAAAGTATTATTTCCTTCAGTTATCTTTTTTAGCTCCTTTTGTAGCTGGCCAATTGAATTTCTTGATTCAATGCATTCTTTTTCCATTTTGCCAATTTTATTTTTCAGTGAATTGTTGTCTTTTTACAATTTGCCATTTTTATTTTCCAGTGAATTGGTGATTTTTTCCAATTCACTATTTTTATTTTCCAGTGAATTGGTGGTTTTTTCCAATTCACCAATTCTGTTTTTCAGTGAATTGTTTTCCTTTTCCAATTCAGCAGTCCTATTTTCCAGTTTTTGATATCTCTGTTGCCCTGATCTCAATTTATTTCCCCATTCTTCTTCTAGCTCTCTTTTGAGATTCTTAATGCAATCTTCCAGGTAAGCCTTCTGGAAGGGAGACCAGCTTAAGTTCATCTTTGTGGCTTCATCTGGGATTGTTTTCAGAATCTCAGGATCTGGGGACTTCTCTACTTTTTCTCCATAAAAGCTGTCTATGATAAGAGCTCTCTTCTGCTTCTTATTCATGCTTTTGAGTTGAGGTATCAGTCACCAGCAGGGAATACTGCAGCAGTTTCTATTTGCCATGGGGCAGTTTGCCGAGTTGACTTCTGGGCTGAGGCTGGTCGGGCTAGATCTGCACTAGGACCAAGTTTTCAGCTGCTCTCAATCCACCCTTTACCAAAGGCAGATCTGTCAAAGCACCTGCCTGCAAGCAGAGCAAAGTGGCCCAGGCATCTCCCAGGGGCTTCCTGGGTGCCTAAAATCTGCCTCTTTCACAGCCCAACTTCCGCCTGGGGCACGCTGAAGTCTGATCATGGCCAGCGGCCGATTTCCCCTGAGGCTAACCTTCTCTGGAGTTTTTTTTTAAATAGATTGTTGATAGAAGTGTGTTGTATTTCAAGTGTTTGGTGGAGCCCTCACTCCAAAACCAGTTCAGAGGCTCAATTTGTCTGGGTCTGAGGGAAGGTCTCAGGAGCTCACAGAGAATGCTGTCTGCAGTTTGCCATCTTGGCTCCGCCCCACCACTCCAGAAAAAATTTCATAGAGAAATTATCAGGCATCAGAAAATAGCTACAAGTGAAAATAATATTCACTGAAGACACAAGGGGTGGCCTATGTGAATAAATGGATGTGGGCAGTGAAATGTTGAGTTCTTAGAATAGCTATTAAATTTGGTTGGAGGATAGAGTTCGTGAAGGAAATAATATATGATAAGGTTGTATTTTTCCTTAAGCAGGGATTTTCAACCTGGAGATCTGTAGGATCCATGAACTCAGTTTGGGAAGAAAAATTAATCTTTATTTTCACTAGCTTCTAACTAAAATGTAGGATTTTCTACAATTATCGATGAAAAGAGCAAACCTAATTCTGAGAAGAGGTTCATGGACTTCACTGAAGTACCACAGTGTTCTCTGATATTAAAAAGTTCAATAACTCCTGTCTTTATGACAGTTCTATTGCTTTTTTGACTGAGGGAGGGGTGGTCACATTGAGACCTGTGCATAAGGAAGATTGTTTTGATAGCTTTGAGAGATGATTGGTAGAGGAAAAACTAGAATCAGAAAGATAAATTAGAGGGCTATAATAATATATTGAATATTTGAAATAATTATATGAGTGGAAGGGGTAAGGCACAGAGATAGAAACTATGATCAGAAACAAATATTTCAACATTAAAGATTTTAGAGACATCACAATTTTGAGTAAGAGCAAGATCTAAGTTTTTTTTATGAAATTATGCTAGAAAAAAGATATCAGATACCTAGTAGTTGAATAAGCTCAGGCATTTCACTTTACTTATAGGGCCTTTATTTCCTCAATTGTAAAATGAGATATAACGAAGCATGAAAAGCCTACCTCACAAAGCTATTATAAAGTTTGTGTGTGTGTGTGTGTGTGTGTGTGTGTGTGTGTGTGTGTGTGATCCTGGACAAGTCACTTAATATTGTTTCAGTCTCCTTTGTTTCTTCATCTATAAAATGGGGATAATGATAATAAAGCACTTATTTTACAGAACTGTGAAGATCACATGAGATAATGTATAAAGTCTTATCTTAAAAGATTATATAGATGTTGATTTATTATCATTATCCTGAAGTGGCAGATTAGATAAAGAGTATCCCAAGTCCTCTGCTGGGTCAGTGTCAGGGGACATAAAAAGAAGAACCACATGAATCAGGGAGAACATGGGCTTAAGTTTGGACTTTTCCACTAACTTACCTGTGTTATTATTGTGGGCAAGTCACTTCCCCATTATGCACCTCAGTTTCCTCATCGGTTAAATGAGAAGGTTATACTAAGATGACCATGAAGATCTCTCCCAACTCTCAATCTTTGGTGTATGAGCTCTTTAATAATATATTCTAGATTTTTCCCAAACATTTTAAGTCAAACTTGCTGACTTTTAGTTTATAGACTAGTTATTTTCAAATCATCAGATTAAAAGTAGTTCAAAGAAGCAATGACTGAATAAATTATAGAAGAGCAAGAGATCATGGTAGAAAATAATATTAGGAATGTTTGTTTCACAAATTTAATTTTTCAGTGTTTTTATGAGTATGATCTTATTTAAACTTCATAATAATTTGTGAGGTAGGATTTTCATGCATCATTATATCTCATTTTACAGTTGAGGAAATAGAGGCCCAGTAAGTAAAGTGAAATGATTGAGATAATTCAATTAATTGGCAGCATGTCAAGGACTTAGAATCCAGCTTTTCTAACTCCTCACTACCAAACAGAGAGAATGATTGTCTTATTTAAAGACTTAGGGGATATTTAGCTTCATTTCAATCATTCTCTTATTAATATTAATATAGTCATTTTAAATATATATAGATATGTGTGTATATATACATATATATGGATATATGTGTATATATCCATATATATACACATACATATAGTTCTGCTTTTGCTTAACATACTTTTTTATTGGTTCATATGTTTTTCCTTCTTTAAATTCATCACTGTAATAATGCATTGCCTCTTCCATTGTAATAAAATTCAATGACATTCATATACTACGATTTGTTGAAGCATTCCCCAATTGATGGATTTCCATATTGATTCCATTTGGGGGGGCACATAAAAAGTATTTCTCTGAATACTTTGGCATGTGTGTAGTCTTTCTGTCTTTGGCTAGTTTCCAAGGAGATCTATGTTCCTTCAATTTATATTTTTAATATATATTTGTGTCATGCTCATACTTTTAACTTCCCAGGCAGCAGCTGAGTTTCATATCCAAATTTTCCAGGGCCCCCTTTTCAGAGGCTTTAGTAGTCACTGAAGTGACTGGCTGCATCTTCCTTGTGCCGGATGCAGAAGGTGGCTGCAGATGGTGTTGTCTTGGGATATCCTTGGAAAGAATGCATCCCACCAATCCCGGGCTCCCCTAACCCAGCCTTAATCATGGAAATCCTGGCTCCAATCCAAGACTCTGGCCTTCCCATATGAGGTCCAGCATGGGATGAGATCCAAACTCCTTAGGAGACTGTCTGGCAACCTGCTCTTCACAGCATGCTATTTCCCTCCCTCCCCCACCACAGTCCTCCAAAACCAGCCAGGTCTCTATAAAAGGCTTTCTCTGTGAAGGAAGCTTGTCATTACTAAAGCCCCAGGGGCTCTGAGCCTTCAGGACAAGCTAAAAGGACAATCCTGTCTCTTACAAATGCTGCTAAGCCAAGCTTCCATTGCTTTGGGCAAGTCAGGGAACTGGGGTCCTAGTCACAGCTCTGGCACTAACTAGTGATGTGACCTTGGATTTCATTTTTCTCTTTTGTAAAAATGAAAAAGTTAGACTAGATGATTTCTCAAAGTCCTCTTCAGCTCAAAAATTCTATTAACCTAACTAACTGAAATGTTCAATGCACCTAAATTGTTCTTGTATCCTTTACTTTTTTGCAGAAAAGATGAAAAACAAGAAAATAGTCTGTTATCGAGGACTTAGTCACATATAGAACTGCATCTGTTTTTCTGGCACTCATTAAAGATTCAGCCTTTTTTTTTTTTAACAATTTCTCTACTTCATCTCCACCTTCAAGGTTGAATTATGACTACTGATCTTCAGAATCTCCAATCACCTAAGAAAAATTAAATTATACTCACTCAACTTGTTAGGTCAGGGAAAACAAACTGGTTATTCCAAAAAGAGTTTCAATTTTAAAAAAAGTTGAAAAAAGAGGAGTTTAGTCCTTGATGACCCAGGAAATTTAATTCATCACTATGGTCTGTTTTCTAGGCATCCTAATTATTCAAGGTTAGACTAATCATGGGCACTGAAAATCTTGCTTGCCCGAATGAACATTGGTTTGACAGTGGAGCACATGAATAGTGGGGAGAAAAGAGAATTTCAGCCTCAAAAATAGACTTTTTTGCCTACTTTTCATTTAGCAAAAACTTAGGAAAATAGGATCATAGATTTAGATCTGGAACAAATCTTAGAAGTCATCAAATGAATTCCCTTATCTTAAAAATGAGGAAACAGAAACCCACAAAGGTGAAATACCTGACTCAGAACCATATAAGTAATAAGAAGATTTGAACTCAAGTTCATTTAAATCCAAATCTAGAATCATTTTCATGAATGATAGAACTAGATGAGATCTTAACAATCACCTTATCCAATGACCTCATTTTACAGATGAGGAAACCAAGGCTCAATAAAGCTAAATATTTAGCCACAATCACATAGTTAGTAAATTTGGAATTGAAAAGAGTCTTAAAGATCATCTTATCTAACTGTCTTTTTCTATACAGAAGGAATTTGAGGTCAGAGAGAGCAAATTATTTGCCCAAAGTCATATAGTCAATAAGTAGTGAAACCAAAATTTGAACCCAGTTCTTGTGACTGTATATTCAATATTCTTGCTACTACAATTTATCAGTACGAATTTTGATTCAATTTGTGCTCTTTATATAAGATCCTAGACAAAACTCTATTCCCTTTGCCTGGGAAATTGACCTCAGTCCTTCAAGGACACTTTGTAGGTATCCCCTTCAGTGGTACAGATCATGATCCTTCCACACCTAATCTTGGGTGACCCTTGTTTATGTCTTCTTATAAATTCAAATAGATATGTTGTGAGAATTGCATTAAAGGGAAGATTTTCTGTGAAATAGGTAAGCACTAAGCTAATTTAAATATTCTACTTTGGGGAAACTAACATCAGAAATTCATTGAATGGCTTCAACATGATAGCCCTGGTCCAATACACACCAATAACTGAAGGTATAGCTGGATGATATATTGGTCAGGTTTAGATTCAGGAAGACTTGAGTCCAAATATAGCCTCAGATATTTACTAGCTGTGTGGCCCTGAGCAAATTGCTTAACTGCTTCAGTTGTTTCAACATTAAAATGGGGATTTGACACTTACCTTTTAGGGTTGTTGTATCAAATGGGATATTTGTAAAGAACCAGCACAGTAGTACTTAATAAAGTACTTAAATTCAGTGCTTTTCAGTGTTCTCCTCTGTAAAATGATGATGATCATGTCTGCCCTAGCTATCAACCCGCATTACCCAGCTGTTATCAAGCAGTTAAGTGGTGCAATGGATAAGAGTATTGAACCTAAAGTCAGGTAGACTTGAGTTCAAACTAACCTCTCTCATGATCCTGGATAGATGATTTAACTTTTGTCTGCCTCTATAATGAAGATCATAACAGCACCTCCCTTGCAGGATTGTTGCGAGGAACATAACATGATTTTTTTGTAAAAAAAAAAAAAGTTTTTAGCATGGTACCTGGCACATAGTAGGTACCATATAAATGATTATTAGTTTCCTTAAAGAAATAATGTGAAAGTGCTCTGAAGAGTCCAAAGTACTGTATACATGTCAGATATTTCTCAAGTACTTTTCATTTTAAATCCTATGCTCCCCTGATTATCCTTATCATGATTATTTCTGGAGATGTTTGATGGTATGTAAAAGAGGCTGTCAGAACCCCACCACACAAATCCAAGTGATTTTCCTTATTAGCAGCACTCTCATTGTCCTGGGTTCATCACCTAATTTATTGGAAGAGTCTTACAATGTGGAGAGCTGGTCTCACAAACCTAAAATTTCAAATAATTCTAATTGAGAAGCTATGCTCTCTGTCTTCTTTCCTTCTTCCATCACTAGTAGTCCCAATTCCCTTGAGAAATGAGAAGTAATCTTTTTGGTAACCTGCCTTCTCATCTCTCTCTGAGAGTATCTGAATTGTTTACACACTTAGTTTGCATCAGGGAGACTTCAGAAACTTAAGAGGAGAAAGTGGGGCTAAGGAGCAAAAACCAGTGTCATAGCCTTTCCTCTGTGCTGTTATAGGAGGAGGAAATGGAGAGAAATAGCCCCCTTTTAGAACTTCCTTAATAAAGCAGGTTGGATTGCATTTTTTTAAGCTCCCTATCTTTTTGAGATGTGACATTCAGTATCTGGGTCTATGTTTGCCCCAAAGATTCACAACAATGTGGGATGGGCATTAGGGACAGGAAAAGCCAGAGGGAATGGCTCTGCCATGTCAATTGCCTGCAGATAGTGGCTTACCTGTGTTTTCTTCTTCCTTTCCTTCTAATTTCCTATCAGCTCAGAACCTAGAAGCTGAGAGCTATCACTACAGGAGAGACAGAGGGGCAGACCCAGTGCAAAACTTCACATAGGGATCTACCAGATGTAGTTTTTCACACAGCTCCTCATTTGGAAACAGAAGGAGATCAATACAATTACCATCTTGGCCAACTGGGATAAATAATAACCTGCCAGAAAGAAAACCTGAGGTTTCCCGGAGAGGGGGGAGAAGGTTATTGAGATAAGAGAAAGAAATTCAGGAAATCATGTATGCACAAAAGCCAAGGGGGTTCTGGAACTCTGGGCTTCAGTTCATAGTGAAATCATTTTCTGTGGTCGTCATCATCATTAATGGGGATTTATTGAACCCCTGGAGGGGCATGTCCTTAGTAAACAGATCAGGCCTTCATATTTAGCAGTCTGTTTCTTTCATTATTAACTCACATGGCCAGTAGACTACAACAGCATACTCATATGTAAGAAAGCATGACAGAGGCGATAGGGAAGGTATGATACAGGTCTTTCTTTTATGACGTTCAGAGTATATTAATCTCTTTCCTCTTCATGAAATTGTTGCAAGCCACTTGGGATCTAAGAAGAGTCACACCCTTTTATATGTGGAAAGTGGAGAAGATAGATATATTACTTAAAGTGACTGAATGTCTTATTCAAAGTTGCTCAGGAATCAGTCATTCTGTAAATTCCCAAAATTCTATTGACTACCTGTTATTTGCTCTGCACTTTGATAAACCATTTGGAAGATTCAAAGACATATAAGAAGTGGTCACCATCTTCTTGGGAGCTTACAATCAAATTAAAGAGGCAAAACTAACATATACACACACACATAAATATATGCTATATATACAAATATACATATATTACACACATATGTGTATATGCATATGTACATACATATGTGTATTTATACACATTTAAGCAAGGTGCTGAAATCAAAATTAGGGAGCACCTTGGAAAAGATGCTAAATGTGGCAACAGGGTTGGAAATTCAAGTCTGTTAATCATCTATTGTCATGAGCTTGGGCAAGTCATAGTTTCTTCATCTATAAAATAAGAGGGTTGTCCTGGATGATCTCTAAGTTCTTTTCAATATTTACAGCTGTGATCCTTAAATGGAACTGTTTGTTGTAAAAATTAAGTCATAAAATGGAAATGATTGTTTGCTTGTTGTTTAGTCATTTCAATTGTCCAACTCTTCATGAGCCCATTTGAGGTTTTCTTAGTGAAGATATTGGAGTGGTTTGCCATTTTCTTCTCTAGTTCATTTTACAAATGAGGAAATAGAGGCAAAAATGTTAAATGTTTTGGGCAAGGTCCCACAGTATCTTACTGTAAAATTTGGGTTAAGCATTTGGTCATAGATTTTGAGTTGTCTACCAATCTTCACGTGTCATCTGCACCTTCCAAAAAAATTCCTTAATTTCTTCCTTTTTTTTTTTAAAGGAAATTGGGGTTAAGTGACTTCCCCAGGATCACACATCTGGTAAATATCTGAGGCTGGTTTGAACTCAAGTCCTTCGGATTCCAGGACTGGTGCTTTCTTTACTCTGCCACTGTGCTACATTCCCCCTTCCTCATTTAATTTCTTATGCTGACCCACAATATATCAAAACCATGATCAGGATAGTTGCTATGTGGAATAGTTAACTATAGTTATTTGTGTATTCTTCTGACCTCTCCTAGCAATTGTAAGCTTCTTGAGAGAAGGGAGACTGTGCATTTTCTAAATATTATCTCCTTGTCTTTTAGCTCACAGTTCTCCATCTATTTCTGTAGATCTGTTCAATCCCTCTGTTCATTTAAATGGAAACCTTCCCTTCTCTGTCCATTTAGTTCTTGTTCACAGTCAGCTATAGATCTTTCACAGAGGATATACCCACTATTTTACAGCATTTCCTCTATACCATATATTTCATGAATTGTCAGGTTTTCAATTTCTTATTTTTCATGCCTTTAAAATATTCTTATAGTATTTGTTTAAGATTTTTCTGCCCTAGTGTAAATATTTGAAAAGTCTCTATATGAAGTTTGGTGCAACCTGAATGGAGATCCATCAAAGTAGACCAAGAGAGAATATTCAGCTAGGAAGAAAGAGAATGAGGAGGATATAAGGCCATGAAAAGATAGAAAGAAGAGAGTTGCAGGAAGAAGCACTGGCACTGAAAAAACCATTAGATCTGGCCAGTTTTCTCATCTTTTTAAGAATACATATGTCCTTGATATCAATAGAAGTGTCCTTGATGATAATATAAGAAAGGAACATAAGGGATTTCTACAGTTCTATACATAGTAGATACTTTATAAAAGTTTTTTATTTGAAATGAAATTAATTTAGTTAGGTTAGTAGGACTTTATTCTACCCCTGAATAAGGCTAGGTATACTAGGTCAAATTTCAGCTTCTTAGTGTTGTTGCAAAGATAATAAAGGAGATAGGTCCCTTGCCTACCTTTGTCTAGGAAGAGAAATGTTCAGATCTACCCTTTTTCTTTTCCTCACTCTTCCCCAAATTCCCAAACCTACAACAATTAACAAACATTTTATTGGGCAGAATTATTATTTTCCCAAGTCCTTAGACTGCTGGTTTATTTTTTAATTGATTATACATATACAAATTTATATCTAATAACTTACCACAGTGCTACTACCTTGTCTTCTACCATAAGTATGTTTGTTTATTTTCATTTATTTTGTGTTAAGTGTTACTCAGAAAATTTTTATGGTCAACTTGAGCTTGCAGGTAGGTAAGGCTTTGTTTCAGGCCCAGCACAGTAAAGGAACTTAATAAATACTTTACTGATTCATTAATTGTCTCCCACTATGAAAGGTATAGACATGGTCCATTGTAGATTCACTATGCATAATTAGAATGAACTGGTTGGCTTGATTACTACATGATGGAGCTAAACCCTTGTGTTGGTTCTATAAAAGAGTATCTCTTAGTTTACCTTTGTCCTTTTCATGATGCAGAATATAGAATAGAGGGCAAGTAGAGTTAAAGGCTGACCTAAGCCCCATGTGATTCTCCCTACTACAAAAGTTGCTGATAGCTACCATATGGAAGATACATATGATAATTGCATATTTTCTGACCCATATAGTCTGAGAGGAAGTTTTCTAAGCCCCAAGGTTGATGGCTCAACCTCCTAGAGAGAGAAGAGTTGCCTCTCTAATGATCCCAAGTCTTAGAATAGTAATTCAAACTTCTAGTAAGAAAAAAAGGGAGTTGCTAAAGCATCACTGGCCTCTTAGTTAAAGAAAAGAATGATGAAAACTTTCAATAAAAGTCAGGGAATTTCTAGGTAGTATGAATCTCTTGGGGATAAGAAGATTGTGCATTTGGCTCCCAGAGTTTGAAGAACAGGAAGAGACCAAGGCCATGACAGCTGGGAGCAAAATCCTGGTCTTTTTTCTCTCTATGAGAGAACTCACTGCTATTTGGACAGTGCAGTTCTGTTGGAAAGAAGGCTACTTCTCAAATTCACTTTTCTTTATCAAAATGAGTCTAACTCATTAAGGTATTAACAAAAGACTGGGTGATCATAGGGGCCTCTGCAGCAAGGCAGGATGAACTAGAATGCTGTTATTTCCCAAAAAACCTAAAGTTCTTTTTTTCTCCAAAGGAAGTCCAAATCATAGGATGTGAATGTGGAAGACTATATAGGCCCTAGAGCAAAAGTAGAATTCATTAGGGAGTGAAGAGGAATTGTGTTAACTTTTTATAGACTACTAGGTTTTTGTGCTTTATCTGGGGGAGGAAATAAAAGAATAATGTGAAATGATATTTTGAGTCCTTGTATAGGATATGGCAATCCTTTTTATGCCTATCTATGCAGAGATAAATTTCCTAGAGTTAATTTTATACAAGATAAAGCAGGTTAAAGAGATATAGTATTTGGGGGGAGTCTCTAATAAATAAATTTACTTCATATTAATCTAGAATGTGGGGTGCTAGATGGGAGATTACATTTGGTTGATTTTTCAATAAATTTCGAATAATGAAAAAAAGTTCAATTGAGCCTTCAGCTTCAATACAGAACACAAAAGTAAATGATTATAGAATGAGGCTGTGGATAGGGGAGGTGCTGTAGGAAAAGTAGCTTAAGCAGAATATTATTTATTAATTTCTTCCTCTCATCCTCTATGTCCCTTGTCATCATCATAACCTGTCATTTCTAGAAAATAACTCCTTATAGGAAGGATGCTAAGAAATAAAATCACATTCTTGTTTCTCAATCTACCTTCCAAAAATTTGGTTTCCCTTGTCTCTATCTTTTTAGGGGTTTAAGATTCATAAAATTAGGGCAGCTAGGTGGCGCAGTGGATAGAGCACCAGCCCTGAAATCAGGAAGACCTGAGTTCAAATCTGGTCTCAGACACTTAACATTCCCTAGCTGTGTGACCCTGGGCAAGTCACTTAACCTCAATTGCCTCAGCAAAAAGCAAAAAAAAAAAAGATTCATAAAATTAAAAGTGGGCACTGTATGGTTTAAATTTAATTTATGGTTCATATGGTACAGTGGGCTTAGCCATGAAAACCTGAGTTCAAATCTAGCCTTTGAAACTTGTTGTGTGTGACCTTAGGCAAATATTTTAAACTTCTGTCCACCCTAGTTTCTCATCTATAATAAGAGGATAATAATAAGACCCACTTTTGAGGGTTGTTGATAGGATAATTTTTTCTAAAGGGTTTTGCTAACCTTAAAATGCTACATAAATGCTAGTTATTGTGATTGTGATTGTTATTACAAGTAGGGCTCTAACCACTTTGTGGCCCCAACTGCAAGTTCCACCCTCTCAACTTCAAATAAGTTATTTATATAGTAGTCAAAAAGAAGCTAAGTGGTAGTATGGGTTTGCTTTAGTATTTCTGAGCATCCCTCCATCATTCTCTGAAGAAGTAAATTTTAAGGTAGAAGATAAGGATATCGTCTTTATCATTCCTCTATCTGCTGTCCATGGTTAGTAGAACTACCAATTAGTATCCTTTCTGTTACTGATTACCAATTAAAAGCAATTTTCAAGTTAAGTCAGATTAGTAAAGTTAAGTCAGTTAAGTTAAGTCAGATTTTAAAAACATATTCATTTTTCCATCTTTCATAATTATATACAGGGCAGCATTCATATAAAATAACTACATAAAGGTTTTTCAGATTGACAGTCTCAGAGTTAAGACCTGTCAGGTCCCTAATTTTATTATTAGTTCAATTTTTTTTCTTTTAATTTTGTTAATTTCTTCTTTGAGTTTTAGAGTTGCTATTTTGGTTTTAAACAGGATTTTTTAAATCTATTTTTTAGAATTTTTTTTAGTTGTATGACTACTTCATTATTATATTCTTTTTGTTATTGAAGAAAAGGTGTAGAGATATAAATTTCCCTCCTACAGATTGTTTTGGTTGCATCTCAGAAGTTTTAGCATATTGTCATCACTTTTTTGTTAAATTATTTTAATGTTTCTGTCTTGATCTTTGATCCATCAATTATTTATGATTGAATTATTGACTCATCAAAGTTAATTACTTTTTCAAATAATTTTTATTGAATACAATTTACATTATTATTTTCAGAAAAGGATATGTTTAATACGTGTGGTTTAGATTTGTCTATGTCTGAAACAAGAATATTGAAATCCTATCCTATTATAGTTTTGCTATCTACTTCTCCCTGTAATTCAATTAACTTTACTTTCACATATTCAGATGCTATATCTTTGGATACATTTACATTAAGTATAAGTATTATACACACTTCAGCCATCCTGATATATATCTTGCCACCAGACTCTATATGGCTCCAGGGGAGAGAATAACCAGAGAAAAGAATAAGGTTCATGACTTTGTGTAGCCTTGCCTGACTTAAATCTAATTCATTTGAAAATCAATATATCCCCTTGATGTCATTGGTCCTCTTTGAGAACAAAGGATAAAAACAACAACCACATATTAATTATTTATGTAGTTTTTTTTTCTTTTAATCATGATTCTCTCCTTTTTTTTTAAACTGTTGTCTTAACTGGAATCAAGATTGCCATTCCTGCTTTTTTAAAGTTCATGAAGCATAATAAATTTTTGTTGGCCCCTTATTTTAACTTTGTGTTCTGAATGTATTTATTCTGAGAAACACATTGTTGCATTCTATTTTTTAATCTAAGTTACTATCCTGTTTTATGGTGAAGTCATCTCATTTAGATTCATATGGTTAAAATTGTGTATTTTTTCCCTTCATATAAATTTCCTTCTCTTTGCCTTCAGCTCCCCTCTTTATACAGAAGGTATTGAGAGAGGAGTTTGCTTAACAGTAGCACTCTATAATTAAAGTAGTCTACTTTCACTGCACTACCTCTTTCTCTTCCTTACAACCAATTTCTAACTAAATTGTCTTACTCAGTTTTTTCCTTCTAATTTCACTTTCACAATATATCATCCAATAATGAAGGTTGTTTTTTGATCCCACACTGATCCTATTCTCCATCTTAAAACTCTTCCTTCCTTTTCCCTATACCCATCAATCTTCCTGTTGGGTTTTATTTCTAATTTTCTAATTTTTAATTTCTAAACCTTGGTGAGGTCACTGCCTCAGTCTATAGCTTTCCTGGGATCAGGGCACAGCTGGGAATTCTTGCCTATTTGTTTCTGTTTGTGATAACTTCTTTAACAAGATTTTTCTATCAGTTTCTGCAGCTTCTAAATATCTTTTTGTTCAGTCCTGGGCTAAATGTGAATCTTATAAAGTTTTTCTTTGAATTTTTGAATCATTGTTTATTCTAGTTTTTTTAGATCATTAAAAAAAAAAAGCATGTGGAAACAATATACTATAGGCTTCAGAACCATGGAATTTTAGATTAGGGAAGAACCTTATAGAACATCTAGTCTAATTTGCTTATCTGTGAAATGATACATTTAAAGTCTCAGTGGGGTAGACTTGATTAAGGTGATTTAGCTGTGTAAGGGCAAGACCAAGAATAGAACCTAGTTTACTTGACTTCCAGCTAAGACTTTGTCTTTCTTTAGTCCATTTGAATTAGGGTAATAAGAGAGGCAGCCAATGCATTATGGATAGAGCCCAGCTTTGAGGTCATTCAGGCTGTGGTTGAACCTCTCACTGTTAATGGTGTTACCACTAGTTAATTAAATGATTCCTCAGGCAACTCTCTAATTGCAGATGAATTACAGATCTGCCTCAGTGGATAGATTTTTCTCCACTAAGTCTTTCCCACAACAATCAAATCACAGACAAAATAATGAAATGTCAATGTATTTTTCTCCTTGTTTTTGCCTTGATGAATATGAATTCCTTTGGCAGAGGGCTTAAGAGAAATAGGCAGGTCCACAGGGAATCACCCAGTCAAGGTGGACTTCCTGTGGGCAGTTCAATTTGAAAAGGGCTTTATGGTTTATTGAAACACTGACTCCCTTCTCCAGCTATAAGATGTATGTGTTTGTCTTTGAACTGAATGGCTTTCTAGTGCCCACTCTGCTTTCTTAGGAGGGCTGGCACTTATTTGATATTCCAGAGAGGTAGTTTAGAAAATCTATATGTCTGTCAGTCATTATGGACATGAATTAGTGCTCAGCCATCACTGAAACTAGAACCTGTCAGAGGGGCCAGGGATTAGGATCTGACAACACAATGGCTATGAGAATTCTCCTCTTGGAACTGTCACCAGAGAAGCAAAGGGCAGTATGTATTATCAGTAATCAACGATATCTCCCTATTGAACAAATAGGTATGATTGAGAGCTCACTACTAGCAAAAGCTATTGAGTCTGACAATGGAGAAACCCTAAATCTCTCATCTATGTAAGCGAAGACATTACGTTAGCAATCAATATTAAATATAAAGAGCAAGAAGATTGGAAGTCCACATTCAAACCCTTGCAACAAATTACTGCGGATTATGACAGATATTAGGGAGATAATTTTTAATTTTCTATGGACTTTTTGAATAATCTAGATTTGCCAAAAATTTTTTATTTTTCTCATTTTGGAAGAAATGACAGATTTTGAGTAGACATTTTTATGAATCTTCAGTGTCGGTCTCTTTTTCTGCTTTCCAGAGCCTTGGGCATATAGTTTTAGAAGGCTGTCTCCTAGATATCTGCAAACAATAGGGAAGACAACCCAAGAAGAAAGACACAAAATCACTTTTTCTCAAATTACCTCCGGCATTTGCTGATGAGGTGGCTTAATAAGAAGGCTGAAGATTTTGCTAACCCTGGACTCTACCTACTCAATAAAGTAAACTGAAGATGAACTTGGGTAGCAGGGAATACTTAATTGCTGCAGGCAGAGTTATACACACATTCCTTTTCTTTAACCTCATATTTGATTTAGAGACTTTGGGGAAAAAAAGCTTTGTCTTTTAGATATATAAACAGATACCCATATTGGAATTCAGAGAAACAGTTTATGATGCCTTTTTGCTTAGTGACAAATGGCCATCAGCACTATATTGTTCCTAACTCCCCATCTAAGACATTAGATTTAGTACTGCTTCTGCTACCAAGCGGTTGTATTACATTGAATAAATAATTTTTCCTCTATTTTTTCATCTGTAAAATGAGGTGATGGGACAGATAATCTCTAAGTTTCTTTTTCTATATTTTTTCTCCTTTCTCTCCTTTCTTTTTCTTTTTTCTACAGCTTCTAGGAAAATTTAATGATAACTATATTATCTCCCTCCTATCCTATTATCAGCATTATATTAAAACAGTAAATTTCCTTATTCATAGACATGGCAGCATGAGGCAACATGCTAGAGTGGATAGAAAATGGTCCTGTAAATCAGGAATATCCAGATTCAATCCTTGCCTGTGAAATATATTGGCACTAGGATCCTTTGCAAGTTACCAACCTTTTAGTGACATAAGGGATTCTCTAAAACTAGAAATCAAATCTGTAGAGAGACTTTCTTTACTTGGAAGTTCCCTATATACCAATGAAATTGCCAGAGACATAGCATTAGAGCTGAGAGTTTAGAGATATATAGTCTGATGCTTTCATTTACAGATTACCAAATTGCAACCCAGATAAGATCAGAGAATTATAAATTTGAAAGTAGAAGAAATCTGACAGCTCCAGGCAGTTAAATAACTTTCTCAAGATACATATACAGTAGAGCTGGGATTCTAAAAAACACTAATTCAATTTACATTTCACCAACATTGCTGATGGCATAATAATTTAGAGGATGCATAGTGAGTTGGTCTCAGACAGGAAGACCTGGGTTCAAATTCTGATTTGGACACATTGGCTGAGTGACCTTAGACAAGTCACCTATTCTATCCATACCTTGTCCATGTGATTCCCTACGACTATACATTGCAGAGCTGGAGCTAATCTGCATCGATGGAGGAAGATCCATCCTAGGAGATCTCTATGTAGATAAAATAACAAGTCAGTCCAAAAAGAAAAGTTTAATGTATTGGAGATGTATTATTGGATGTATAAAATGAACAAAATAAAGGGTACTTGCATATACCACTTTAAAAATATCAGCAACACTGGTTCTGATACTGATTACATGAGGACAGCAGAAACACAAAGTTTTAGGAGGATGAAAAGGAGTGTTTGAGGGATTGGGGAGTTGGATAGAGAATTATATGCCTTATATACAACCTATATGCAGTTTGGGATAGGTTGAGAAGCACTTTATTCTGGCCCTGCAATATTTTTATATGCACTTGTAACTCTTAATCTTGTTCCACTGTTTCTGAATTTATAAATTCTCATTTTCCTTGTAATTAAACTCCAGGAAATACACTCTAATAACAGGATAGCAGATTTGGATATTGGAAGGTTTTTAAGTTCATCTATGCTAGATGGTCGAACAGATGAAGTGCTGGGTCTATAGTCAAATGTGATCGGAGACATTTACTTGTTGGGTGACCCTGAGTATATGTCACTTAATCTCTGTTTGTCTCAGTTTTCTCAACTATAAAATAATAGCACATCTCACAGGGTTATTGTGAAGAATAAATGAAAAAATATTTGTAAAGCACTTAGCACAATAGTAGGCATGTAGTAGGTGTTATATAAATGTTTATTACTTCTCCTCACTCCACTCCCACCACCAAATTCAATCCCCTCACTTTACAGATAAAGAAATAAGCTCAGACTTATACCACTGTACTACTATACCATGATTATGATTCTGACTAGTTAGAGAGAAGAGGAAAAAAGGAGAGAAAAGAGTAGTAAATGGGAAAAGATACCTGAAGTGAACAGCACCAGCACAGCAAGGTATTCAGAATCTTAATGAAGCAAAAATCTGATCTCAGCATAGAAACCAGGCAGATCCAAGAGGCTTAGTGCCTGCTTCAGTTGAGGTTCAGGAATTAAGGCAGTTTAGTAAAGATTATAAAATAAAAGTCTCTGGGGTTAAAGGCAGGGTTCCTGAGTAGAGAGAAACATATCCTATACCAAGTTAAACTTTGATAGAAATTTTTGGTATCCTGGGAAGCCTATAGGCCAGTAGGGCTTAAGGCGCCTTCTTATAACCTCTAAATCCTGCTTAGTCCACAGGTAACATTCTATATAGTTCCCTGGAAAAGATATAAGCAGCTCCTAAGAGTATAGCAAAACCAGAAAATAGCTAAGGTTTATGTTTTCCTTTTTGCTTCTACTCCTACCTTGTTTTTCTCCACATATACCCCACTCCTGAGGAAGCTACAATAGGTATTTCATTATCTCAGTCCTGTTATGAACAATACTACACTTTCATATCTGCTTTGCTGCAGCTAGGTCTCCCTCACTATCTTCTCTTTTTCTATCCTCCTTTCCTTGAAATTTCCCCTTTTTATAATGTATCCACTCAAGTCCATGGCATCAATAAGTTAACTTGATAAGCTAGATTCCTACTAATGGGGAAAATAGCCCTGTTTCCCAGCAATATCTGTGTTGAGGGGGACAGGGTTCTGGGGATAATGCCCACTTCTTTGTGACTAACTCATGAATAACTCCAATGGAGATAGAGAAGAGCTTCAAGCCACAAAGAAGGGGAGATGAATCTATGAGAGAGATACTTTTCAGCATTCAAAATAGTTGGTACCCTCCAATTTACAGGCCATTAGTCATCTATACAGTACAGTACAGTATTTTAGATTAGCTCTGGGTTGAGATTTCAGATTCAATACAATGCCATAGCTTCATTTGAATTGTGCTTGCAAGCAAAAGCTAAAGGAAGGAAAGGGAGGAACAGTTTTATAGTGAGTCTGATTGCTACAATAATAATAATACTTCAAAATTGTACATCATCAGCAAAAACCTTTCATATTCCTTGCTTCATTTGATTTTCACAATAATTAAGATTCATATTACTACCATAGCTCCATTTGATGGAAAAACTGGACTTAACTTGAACTCAGATATTTTCATTCTAAATCCAGGGCTTCTTGCATTACCACTGCCTGCCTTCCAGCTATATTTTTAGGGGACCAGCCAAAATAATGCTATCTCTTTTTTAGTGGGATGTTTTTGCCTTAAATAAGGAGATTATTGTTTTTCATCTTTCTTCAACTGTTTCTGTGCAGAAGCATTATCATGTCCTTAGCATCTCAGAAAGACTGATTCTAACCAGATTTAAAATGTTAACATAGAGAATTGGCCCGGAAGGGCTATTCTTTCTTTCTTTCTATCTATCTATCTATCTATCTATCTATCTATCTATCTATCTATCTATC
>JAJPUD010011949.1:27119-51765 GCA_023553655.1 Myrmecobius fasciatus
TCCTTCCTTCCTTCCTTCCTTCCTTCCTTCCTTCCTTCCTTCCTTCCCTGCAAGAAAGAAAGAAAAAAAAACTCTTAGCAGTTTGTGGGGAAGATAGAGAGGAGGAAGATAGAGAGAATGAATAAACATATATATGGAGCTTATAATGTTTCAGGTACTATGCTCTAATTCTATCTTATTTGGTTCTTACAATTCTGGGAGGTAGGTACTGTTATTATCCCCATTTTGCAGTTGAAGAAACAGAGACAAACAGAATTTAAATGATTTGCCCAAGATCAGTTATACTGTAGGCATCTGGAGCTGAATTTGACCTCACACCTTCCTGACTCCAGACCCAGTGCTCTATCTATTATCCTACTTAGCTACCCTGGATGGGAAAGATAGAAGGCAGATTTTTTTTAACTGAAAAAAATATATATGCATACACACACACATACACATATATGTGTGTCTATACCTATGTGTGTGGTAACATATATAGATATAGATATATACAAGGTCTTTCAAGGGACAGAATATCTTTTTTTGCTTTTATTTGTGTGAACAATGCTCAACACAGTGCCTGGCATATAATCAACATTTAATAAATGTTCTATCTGCCTGAACTTCAGAAAAACTATGAAGTCATGGAAGTTTTCTTAATGTTGCTCACTGTTCCATCCCTTTCAATATTCTCCTTCCACTTCTTGGCTCCTATATTTAAAAAATTATTGATACCTTTTGTTTTTACATCTTCTACATATTCCAATGTATTCCTCTTGAGCTTTTTCCAAAGCTTTGTCACACATAACAAAGGTAAAGAGAGAAAAATAGTTTGGCAAAGTTTATCAGGATATTGAAAAAGTCTGACATTTTATGCCTTGTTCAACATGCATAACTTTTCCCCAAGGCCATTTCTTCAAAGAAGAATGCTTTCTCATTTTTTTTTATTTTGGTGAACTTTGTATTTTAGAACAATTGATATATAAAGGATGTTTTTTTTTTTTCCTGAGGCAATTGGTGACTTGCCCAGGGTCACACAGCTAGGAAGTATTAAGTATCTGAGGCAAGATTTGAACTCAGGTCCTCCTGACTTCAGGACTGGTGCTCAATCCACTATACCACCTAGCTGCCCCTAAAGAATGTCTTTTTAAATAACAAATAACATTTTTTTCTAATTTCTATTTTTTTCCTTTTTATTTGATTTCTATTTTCTGCTGAATAAAAATTCAGCAGTCTGGCCAGTGGTTAGGGAGCTATTTGAGTGTAGAGACCATTCACATTATACCAAGTAGATGATCACAAACCTTAAATATTATTCCTGTGCTGCCTCCAACATATTCTCTTACGTGGTTTATTTTCTTGGTTTTGAATCACGTATACCTCATGATACAGCCTACGTGCTGAGAGCAACACATCCCAATAAAGTTATGAGTTATTCAATTCTAGATGTTCTCTCTCAGTCTCTTTCTTTTTTTTCCCTTCCCCAACAGTTCTGAACATTTACAGGCCTTTACCTGACAAAGATTTTAAATCTTGATTAGTATTTTCACTGTGTGGGCCATAAAATATTCTTGGGCTAGGAAAAGCTTATAAAAGTTGTTTCATGCCTAAGGATGTAGGCGCCTACATTTTGAGGACTGGAAAAAAATAATTGCTTAATTCCACGCTACAATTGGATATTACAAATTGGGCTATGGCAGTCTTAACCTCCATGACTTGAAAAGTACCATACTATAACACTACTTTAGTTTCCCCAAAGAAACATCTATTGAGAATTTTGTGAGTGAAGATTAGTCAGAAAGGACATCTAAATATTTGTGGGATTTTTTTCTCCCTTGTTATTTTAGTGAGGGAAGATATTTCCATCTGAGACATGTGAATCAGGTAAATTGAACTCTCTCAGATCCTTTTTAAGTATGTTTTCTCCCTGGTCAGTCAGCTGATCCAGAAGTAACTGAGTGAGGTGGAGGACAGCACCCTCTTCCATAGAATCATAGACTTAGAGTTGGAAATGACTTCAAAAGGAAGCAAATTCAATATTCCCATTTTATAGATAAGGAAACTGAAGATAGTAGAAATGAAGTGATTTGCTCAGGGTTAAATATCTACTGTCTCAGGCATGACGAACTCCATGTTTTCCTGTCTCTTGATTCACTATACCAGCCTGTCTCAGGTTATTTTCCCATGACCTTCTGCTTCATTTCACTGAGTCTCTGAGGAAGTTGAAAACTAATCTAGAAAATAACTCTTATTGGAAATTGAGTGGATCAATTAAAGAATAGCTGAAAAAGTTTTGGTATATAAATGCAATGGAATATTACTATTCTATAAGAAATGATGAGCAAATTGATTTCAGAAAATCCTGGAAAACTTACATGAATGGATTCTGAGTGCAGTAAGCAAAACCAAGAGAACACTGCATGCAATAAAAACAAGATTATATGATCAACTGTGATAGATTTAGATCTTCTCAGCAATGCAGGTATCCAAGACAATTCCAATAGACCTGGGATGGAAAATGTCAACTGCATCCAGAAAGAGAATTATGGAGACTGAATGTAGATCTAAGCATACTATTTTCACCTTTTTTGGGTTAGTTTGTTTGCTTTTTCTTTTTTGTTTTTTCCCCTTTTTTATTCTGATTTTTCTTGCACAACATGGCAAATATGGAAATATGTTTAAAAGAATTGAACACATATAACCTATACCAGATTGCTTGCTGTCTTGCAAAGGGGGAAGGTAAGAGAGGGAGGGAGAAAAATTTGGAACACAAAATATTAGAAAAATTAATGTTAAAAACTATCTTTACATGTTCTTGGAAAAATAAAATACTATTGAGAAAAAAGAAAAGAAAAGAAAAGAACTCCTGGTTTCATTCAGTTGAATTCTATCTAATTCTATTCAATAAACATTTACTGACCATCTACATCACCTAAGTTTTTTACTGGGAATCATTCTTGGCTCATCACTCTCTCTCACTCCACATATCCTATCAGTTGTCAAATCTTGTCCATTTAACCTCCATGATATCTCTCACTTCTATCTACTTCTCTCTATTCAAATAGTCACTACTCTAGTTCAAATTTCTTACCTGGATTATTGCATAGATCTATTATTGCACTACAGCTTCCTAACACGTCTCCAGGCTTTACATCTCACCTCACTCCAATTCACTCTTATCAGAGCTGCCAAAGGGATTTTTCTGGAAGTATAGCTCTGACTTTAGTACTTTGCCATTAATAAACTCCACTGACTTCTTATCACCTCCAAAATGTACTACAGTCTTCTCTGTTGGCCATTTAAAGCTTTTCTTAACCTACTTCAAATCTACCTTTCTAGAAATTAAATATTACTCTAAGATCTAGACAAAATAGGCCTCTCACTATTCCTTAAGATTGTTCTTCACCTTCTATCTCTGTGCTTTAGCACTGGCTATTCTTCAGACTGCAATGTTCTCATCTCTTTAACTCTGATTTATAAGAGTTTAGTTTAAAAGCTTAGCAGCTCATGTTGACATTCCCCCAAATTACTTTGTCTTTATTTTGCATAATAAGATATATATAGATAGATACATGTACATACACATATAAACATATCTGTATGTGAAGGATAATATATATGTAAAATTGTATCTATAAATATATTTTATGAATAAAGAATAACATATATGTACACACACATATGTATGGTCCCTATAGAATGTGAGCAGCTTGAGAGGAGAAACTTTTTTCCCCATTTTATAGCATAGCATACTTAATAAATATTTATGAATTATTTAACTTGAAAATACTTTTTCTCTGGGACTTAGCATTGACACATGGTACCTTGATTGGAGTGGGAAAGGGGATCACTTGTGCTTTAAGACAATTGAACTCAAGGCCTGTTGGGAATTGACTATGAAATCGAGAAAAATCTCCAGTGTTATAGGATAATAGATTTAGGCCTGTAAGCAGCCTGACAGGCCATCTAATTCAAACCCCTTATTTTACAGATGAGGAAACAGAGGTACAGATAGCTTACCCAAACTCATCAAGATAAATAGAGAGAGAAGCAGGAATTAATCACGTCTTTTGACTCCAAAGTCAGTGCTTTTATCATTGAGGTAGGACACTGAGATGGGAAGAGGTGGGTTTGTTTCCTTTGACCACAAATGAAGAAATCTTTCTTTTGAACCCTAAAGTAACCATAACTTTGGGATGCTACTTTTTGCATATTAGGCAGTAAAGAAATATTTCAAGAATCCAACATAGTACAGTGAAAATATTACTTGCTCTGGAGCCAAAGCGTATGGTTTTAAATACTATCTCTTATACTTAGTATCTGTGTGATTTGGGATTTGTTACTTATATTCCTTGGGTTCTGGGTTCCTTATCTATCAAATGGTTCCTTCTAGTTCTAAATCTATGATCCTATGAATTTAATTGAGCCAGTTAATCAATGAAGCCTGTTTTGAACACAGTGAATGACAGAAATAAAAGGAATTAACACTTTCCTTGAGGAATTTACAATCTAGATAAAGAGACAAAATGAATTCATAAGGACCAACAGAAATATTAAACTATGTGGTTACTCAAATAGAGAAAAGAGAAAGATTAATATAGACTAGAATAACTGAGGAAGGCTTCCTGAAAGTGGATCCTGAATTGGTACTTGAAGAATGAGTTTGATTAGGATAATCAGAAGGTGGCAAGGCATAATCCAATTAAGAGCAAAGGGTTTTCAGACTTCCTCCCCTGGCCAAATAATTGGGTTTCTTGGGCCAAAATTACAATCCAAGCAAATTATCAGGAGTGCTGTCATTCTTGCTTCAATTTCTGGCAGCTATTTCCCAGTTGTTTAACCAATCCAAAGTTCCCATAAAGCTTTTCTAGACCACAGAGAAGCATTTGGCCCTTTGATTCATCCTCATTCAGAAAGATTCTACAGCCAATGACAAAACCCTTGACAAGCCAAAGCAGTAAATGCTAAGAAGCTAAATGAATGCACTGTTTTCAAATCATTAATAACACTGACAGTGTTAATAACGTTTGCATGAAAAAAAAAAGAACAGGAGGGGAAAAACAATGACATGTTCTTGGCGTAGACCTTCCAATCTGTCATCTTTTGCTTTCCTGTTATAAATTCCCATTAGAGAGGGCTTTCCCTACTCCTTCCATCAACCCTCTTCAGTAGATGTATTGGTCAAGATGGCTGTTGTTGGCTTTAGGTTCATGGTTCCTGTTCTCCAAGCAATTCTTCAATAGCTACAGTGACCAAAGGAAGGAAAAGAAAAAGGAGAAACTGTGGATTTAGACACTAATGTACAGAAAGAAACAGACACTGAAATCTACAAATTCTCTGTTAAAAGTAATCAAAAGAAAATCAAACTTGTCATGTTGGGTAAGACTCTATAGCCAATAGCATGCCCACTAAAGATTAGAGATGGCCACCTTTTTCTGGAATTGAGGTGGTAGCTAGGAAAGAGATGTTCAAGGGGATCAAAGGCTGGATAATTGAAGGTAAAGCAAAACTTTTATGTACTGGTATAAATAATTATCCAAATGCTGATAATACATATTTGTGCAAATTGCTTTGTCCTTCTAAACTTCCTAGTGGCTGAGCCATCTTCTTTACCCAGACCATGCTTCATTGCCTTTCTCTCAAACAGTGCTCTTACTCTTACTGTTCATTTAGATTTTACCTCTAGCTTCTGGGACTTCTGCTTAGCAATCTATATTTCTGGTAACAAACCCTTGGTTCAGCCAATAACTAAATAAGCATTTAGAAAGTGACTGCTAGGAACTAAGCATGGTTCTGTGCAATCTGGAGCTACTTCTCTTCCTTTTCTACAGTCTCTGATTTGGTGATCTCATCATTTTCTATGGGTTTGATTATTATTTTTTATTCAGTCAACACAGATATATATCATTGAATTTCATTTCTTCTGATCTGTAATTGACCATTTCACTAATTGCCTGTTGGTCATTTCTCAAACTCAACATATCCAAAACAGAACTCAATATCTTCTCCCCAAAACCCAGTTGTCTTCTGAACTCCCATTTTTCACTACTGCTGCCCTTCACTCAGGTTCCTTTTGGTAGACTCTTTAAGACAAGGAATAACAGCTTGTTCATCTTTGCTTCCTTTATAGCACCAAGAGCAAGGCCTTCCCTATAGCAGGCACTTGATATATTTTGGTTGATTGAATAAACTTTATTAATGCAAAGGAGTTTTCATCCCTATAAGACCAGGGTTAATGGAAACTATCCTGTCATGTTTCAATTTTCTGAAGTAGCATGAAAGGTTAGAATGAATGAGTTAAATGAAGTCCAGTAAGAGGAGCTGTGTATTGTTCTTCAGCAACTTTCATGGGTTCCATTTGCTTGAAAACAAATGAATAAAAGATCTCAAAAATCCTGTGATACAAGCATTTGAGAAATAATGTTTCATGTAACTTTAAGGTTTACAAAATTCCATCTTTACAAGAACCCTGAAGATATATATTATTATTTTAGTTTTATAGATAAGTAAACTAAGGCCCAGAAAAGTTAAAAGAAAAAACATTTTTTAAAAAAACCATGTCATACTCACATAGCTGGAGCACAGATTGATTTTAAAAAAGCATTTTTTAAAGAAGATACAGAATTTAAAAATATTCTTAAAGGAACAAGCTGATTAAGATAGTACATTTTAAAAAGCCATATTGCAAGGAAAATAGAAATTCTGTGATGAAAATTTTTATTCCAAAATACTATTATCTGCTTATAATTATTTTTATTTAAATTATATTTGAATAGATAGAAGAAATTAAAGTAAATTTATAATAAAATGATTTTTCAAAATATGAATCAATTAACATGCATGTTTTTTTTTAAATTTATTACCAGACCCTATGCTACTGTTCTTATAAAAGTCAGGTGTACAAATACAAAGTAAATGGGTCCCTCCCTTCCAGAAGTTTACATTAAAATAGAAGCAGGCAACACATTAATTGGAGTAGTAGTTAGGAAAGAGATGGTCAGGGGAGTCAAAGGTTGGTTAGTTGATCCATGATACTGTTAGCAGACATACTGTGTCTAGGAACAATGGCAATATAGTAGTAGTAATTTGATCATTGGATAAGGTGCATATGTAGCAGGACAAATGACACAATAGGGCTAGGGTGGGTAGATAGATACTAGGACATGAAGCAGGGTTAATTCTGATAGTCTAGGGTAAACACTTAGTCAACTAGTTGAGTTTTCAATAACTTGCCCACTAACCAAGAAAATATGTCCCAGGTGTTCCAAAACTGAGTGGATTAACCCCTCAGAGAATAAGATATGTGGTGTTATTCTATATGAAGAAAAATAGGACACAAGATGGCAAAATGGTCTGGATGAAGCTGAATGAAGAAGTCAGGACTAGTCCCATGTTATCCAGCTCCAAATTCTTTGCTTTTCCATTGTACTATGATTTTCCATAATTCTCTCTTGAATCATTCTCCAAATTATTTTAATTTTAATAAAGACCTTCTGAAAATGTAATGAAAGGATAGTTACCCTCTTTAGCAAGTCATCATCCCAGTACTCTTCAAATCAGAGAATGAAAATAGCTGTCTCCCTGAATGGCCATCTAGGATCTGCAAAGAAAAGACAACTGGCCTCTTTCGCTTTTTTGCTTCTTGTTTTCCTTTGTACTCCCACTTTCCCCTTCTCTACCAGATTCACTTTTGTTTCTGTATGTATTGGGGAATAGTGGGGCAGTAAGAAAGGGGAAGGAAAAGGGGAATATTGAAGAAACTTCATCATATGCCATGATCCCTCTTTGAGGGAAAAAAGAGGAAGTTTTTAAGTGAACTAATAAAGATATTATACCACAAACATAGATGGCATCCTTACCTGAGCATTCCAAGAAAATTGTAGAACTGTTTGTTCTTAAAAGACTAAGAACCTGAAAATGCAATACAAAGGATATGATGATTCTATTCCAGAAGTCTATGATGATTACATCAGAAAGTGAAATGTTTATTACATACCCCATAGACATGCTTAGTTGTAAAGTCAGAAGACTTTATTTTCAGAATTTTTCCAGCTTCCTTTTACTCTTCAATCAATCAAACAGCAAATCTTTAACAAGAAATTAACTACATACAAGGCATTGGGCTAAGCTCTGGGCTGGAAAACTAAAACATTCTCTGCCCTCAAGGAAGTTACATCCTAATGGGGGAGAAAACATGCATATATATATATATACACACATACATGCTAGGCATATGCAAATAGTGTATATATACTGTGAAGTAGAAGTCAATAGTTATTCCCTTCTCCCTTCCAGAGCTTGGCCATCCACACCAGACAATCAGGATTCTAAGGGTGTTCCCCTATTGCCCAGGAGTCTTGTAACATGCTTGTCCTTTCTGAAGAGTAGAAAGCAGCCCCCAAGACCTTGCCCACATTTTACCACCATCAGAAAGTTACCACATCTCTCCCTTTCCAATCACTTACTTATCTGGAGTCCCATTCCTTGTCATCAGTCCCCTTCCCTGTGAGCCTTGCCAAGTAACAGAAATGAACAAATTTTGACTAAATCACATCAAAAAATTATAATCCAAACTTAATCAATTAGTCTTTGAAGATTATAAAATCGTGGGATCTGGAGCTGGAATGGGGCAGCAGAGATGATTTGATCTTATCTATCATTTTATAAAGAAGTTGATAGTATATAGTATACTTGAATTTTAACAAAAACTTACATGCCTTAGTGAAAAGACTGGGGAATCTCAGGCAATGTAATGGAGTCAATAGAGGGTAAATGAAGGAGCAATGAGATCTTTTACTCCTCTTCAAGTCACATAGTAAAAAGAAGAGCAATCAGACATAGTCCCTACACTTAAAAAGTTCTCAGTTTAATAATATAGAAAATAAAAGAAACAAGCAAATCAATCAATGAACATGCATCTATGAAGCACTGACTGTGTGCCAGGCAAATAAGAGATAGCCTGGCTTGCTGGACAGCTGGCTTCAAAGCTAGGAAGACCTGGGTTCAAGACCCATCTCAGTCCATTGCCTGAATGACTCTGGACACTTAACTTCTTAGGAATTCAGGTAACTCTCTGAGGCCAATCTGCATTAGCAGGGGGAAGCACTCTCAGTTTTCAATTAGCTCTAAAAAAGAAATTATAGCTCTAATCTCTATTCCTATATGCCAGACATTATGTTAACTGCCGGAGCTACTACAAAAAAAAGTAAAAATAATACCTTGCTTTTGAGGAGTTCATATATATCACCAGTGGGAAAGAAAATATGTGTATGCATAGATTTATATAAAAAACATTGAGTAGAAAAGCTAACTTTATTTTTTAATTATTTATTTTAGGAAGCTAACTTTGGAAGGAAACTAGTATTAGGTAGGAGAACTGGGAAAGACCTCCTGAAGAAGGTGGCATTTAAGCTGTCTTGAGGGTAGCTAGGGGGCATAGTAGATAGAGTCCTGGACCTAGAATCGAGAAGACTCATCTTCCTGAGTTCAAATCCAGCCTCAGATACTAAGTATATGACCCTGGCCAAGTCACTTATTTCTGCTTGCTTTAATTTCTCATCTGTAAATTGAGTTGGGGAAGGAAATTATATCTCCAGTATCTCTGCCAAGAAGACCCATACAGAGTCACAGAGAGTCAGCCATGACTGAACAACAACCACAGAAAGGAAGCCAGGCATTCTAAGAGACAGAGTTGAGGATGGAGAGTTTTCTAGGATTAGAGATGGGAGGAACACTGTTGCTCACCAAAGGTGGTATGATTATACAATAGAGTTCACACAAGGAAGTAAAATATAGGAATTGCAAAAATCTTGTGCATCCCAAAAGTCTTAGTGCAGTTTTAAACTTTAAGAGTTAAAAACTACACTAAAAATTTTGGGACTTCCCTGTATAGGAAGAGATCAGGATGTGAAGCACTTTAAATGCCAAATAGAGTTGATCTTAGAGGTATATTAGGGAGTTGCAAATGTTTGTTTCATGGTGGGAGAAGTGGATTGTCTTTAACATCAAGACAGTATTTTTTTGGTCCTTCCTTTGAGAGCTCATCTTTGTAAATCCCCAATCTGTCCAAAATTGGGAACCAATCTCCTACTTTTGGAAAAAGTAGCTATGAGTTTCCTATGCAATCTTCTTTTCTGTTCTTTTTATATTGGAATATTCATGTTTGCAAAGTTCACAATAATAAAAGAAAATTTAAAAAGAAAAAAAGAAAAAATAACTATGGAAGTTCTAGTTCCTTCAGGAGTTCTTAAACTGGTACCTTTTAAAATTATATTTCAGCATAATTGGATTCCCATGTATTTTATTCTATACATTTAAAAACATGATTCTGAGAAGGGATCCATGGACTTTACCAGACTACAAAGGGGTCCATCATACAAAAAATAAAAACAAGATTTTTTTAAAATTTGGGAGCCTCTCTCTAAGATAAACTGGGATATGTACTTATAAAAGGTGGTACTCCATGTTGGCCAGGTGAAACTTCCCAGGAGGTAACTTTTTTTTGTCACTTCTCCTTGCTACTATGACAAAATGAAAAGCTTCCTTTTCAAAATTCAAAGGCATAAATGAGGCATATTGTTACCAGACCTGTTTCTGCTACATTCAACATCCCAGAAGTGTCCCATTGCTTAAATCCTAGGGCAAGGGGAGAGGGAGGACTCTCTAGAAAGGGGGGAAGAGAAGCTCTCAAGAAAAGCAGAGCTTCTATCCTCAGTACTAGAGAGCCAGAGTTTCTAGTTTTTAGAAAAGACTGAGAATTAGGCACTAAACAGAAGCTGTGTCCTGTAATTTACCTCCAGGACCTAACCCTACAGGTGAAATTAAAAGGACCTGGCCAAGCTTGAGGTTGTCTGGACAAGTAGTACAGGGTTCTCAGATCAAGGTTCCTGGCCAATGAGCCCATGGCTCAACTTCTTTCATAAAAAGAAATTTACAGGTTTTAGAGCTAGTGCTTGCGTGTTTTCTGTTATGTGTATTCTCTATTGTGCCAGGGTATTTAAGATTGGGGCTGGTTGAGGAAGGGAGAAACCAATTTGTCTCACTTTCAGGTGTGAGAAAAGGGTCATGGCAAGGAAAGAGGAGGAGAATTATATTCTTTGAAACTTTGATGGCATATTGTGTTAATTATGATAATAATAACAACAAAAACAAAAGGTTATTTGGATGAAAACATAGATTCAGTTATGGCCCAGTTCCTCAGTATTTTCCTAAATTTTCTGCAATATTCCTAGCTTTTTCTGTATTTTTATGCTGCCTGTTAGCTTTAGTAAACAGAAGTGATTTGAAATCATTTGTTCATTTGATTTGGAACAGGTGCACCCATTTCCTCCCCAGGTTTCCAGAATTACATTTTCAGTACTAGGAAGAAAGACAAGTGAAGAGAGGAGTCCTGAGAAGGATAGATGGTACCAAGGAGATCCATGCTGTTCTGTATCTCCCTCCCAAGATAGACAAAATGAACCAAAATTTCAGTGAAAATCTAAGATTTGCAGAACCAGAATCACAAGATGTTCATACTGAAATGAGCCTTAGAGAAGAAGCTCAGTGTAATGGAAAGAACACAAGAGTTAGAGTCAGAGAAATTGAATGTAAATTAAACTATTTAATGTCTCTGAGCCTCAGCTCACTTGTCTGTAAAATGGGTGCTGAAATACTTGCACTTGAAAGTATGTAGCATGACTGAATGAATAGAGAATTAGCCATGGAATCAGGGAAACCTTGGTTCAAGTACTATTGATGACCTTCTGAAGTTACCTTAGCCCTTCATGACCCTAGGCAACTTTAAGACTCTAAGTTGTGAAGCAAGTACAGATCTACATTAGTAAAAGACATTCCTTTCATCTAATGAAATCACAAGTCATGTAAAAGAAAAATACTTGCACTATCCACATTAAAGTTATGCTCTAAAGAAAGTACTTTTTTAAATATTAAGGAAATTGGAATATGAGTAATACAGAAATATGAAGTTATTTAGTCAAGGGGAATATAAAATATTAAACCTGGTGTTCCTTCTTTTACAGATAGGAAAACTGATTCCCAGAGCGAGAAATGAATTTGTGAGAATTATACTGTAGGAAGTGATAGACATAGAAGTCAAACTCAATTCTTGGGACTTCAAGCCTAATAAACATTCTGTTATTCCAGGTCAAACACAAACAAGAATTTCTCAGGATTAAATTATAAGGCATAAAGATATGTTCTTGATGATTTCCTGCTCAATTTTAACTCTACAATCAGCTTTTTCAACAATGTCCTTCCCTCAGGCTTTTCTTTCCTAACTCTCTTAGGTTTTGTCTTGTTGTTTAGGCATTTCAGTCATTTTGCGATCCCATTTTGTGACTCTTGGCAAAAATACCAGAGAGTATTGCCATTTCCTTCTCCAGTTCATTTTACAGATGAGGAAACTGAGGCAAAAAGGTATGTTACTTGCCCAGGGTTACACAGTTGGGTGAGGAGTAGATTGCAGAGAGGGAAAACTAGAGGCAAGGAGTCTAATTTGGCTATTATCTTTTCTTTTCTTTTCTTTCTTTCTTTTTTCTTTTTCTTTTTCTTTTTTTTTGGACATGGCTTTCAGGTAGGTCAATAATTTTTAAATTGTGTCTACTGGATCTATTTTTCAGGTTAGCTGTTTTTCAATGAGGTATTTCACATTTTCTTCTTTTTTCATTCTTTTTAGTTTAAATAACTGATTCTTGCTGTCTCATAAAGTCATTAGCTTCTATTTGCCCCATTTTAGTTATTAATGTGTGATTTTCTTCAGTTAGCTTTTGTATTTCTTTTTCCATTTGGTTAATTCTACCTATGAAGGTGTTGTCTTCTTCAGTGGATTTTTTTTTCCTTTGAACAATTGTATTTTTTAAGGTTTTGTTTTCTTTGGTCAATTTCTTTCCTTCCTTTTCCAAGCTGTTGACTCTCTCTTGCATACCTCTCATTTCTTTTCTCATTTTTTCTTGTACCTCACTTATTTGCTTTTTAAAGTTTCTTATAAGCATGTCTAAGAACCCTCTTTAGAGGGCTTGAGACTAATTCCTATCACTCTTTGAGATTTCCTCTGAGGATATTTTGTCCTCATCTCAGTTGGTGTTTTGATCTTCCCTGTCACCATAGCAGCTTTCTATGGTTAAGGTTCTTTTCTTTCCTTTTCTTTTGGTATTTTATCTTTTTTTTAACTTTTATAGTTGAGCTCTGCTTCTAGGGCAAAGGGGCTACTTACTGTCCCAAGGTTCCTGTGCCGCTCTGAGCCTTGGCTTTGAGTACAGGGGTCCTTTGTGTTTGCAGGGGGTAGTTTTGCCTGCTCTTTTCAGGAAACAGGCTGGTTTTCCAGAGTTTGCCTTCTGAACTGGGACTGGAAGCTACCCTACTGATCTACTCTTTTACTGAGCCAGAACTAAGGGTCTCAGTTGCAGTTTTGCTGTGATTAAGATCTTCTCACCCACTTTCCCAGAGTCTATCTGACCTGGGCTGAACACTCTTCTCACCTCAGTGAGACTGATCTTTCTTGAAGTTTTCCATTATATCTTGAGTTGGAGAGTAATTTCATTCCATCAGACTCTGTTCAGAGGCTTTGCTTCATGTAGTTTTGAATGAAACTGGGAGAGCTTGAGCAGCTTTCTGTTGTTACTCCACCATCTTGGCTCCACCCCTAGAAGTTCTAATTTGGTTATTTTTTCAGTCAAGTAAGTCATTTTTAAGATCTTACGATCTGCTTGGCACTTCTATTATAATGAGACTTCTGAGGTATTGAACAGAAATCAAGGAACTCATAGACAATCCAGATCAACTAAGAAGTGAAGTCACCTGATGAGTTTTGGAAGAATAGTTGTATAATTGAGGTTCTGGGGAGAAAAGAACAGATTTGAAACAAATGCTCAGTAGGGTGTAAAAAGAAATTAATAAAAGAATTGTCATGAATTAGGAAGGGTCCGACTGAAATTCGACAATTGAATAGGTGACGTGATGGACTGGAACCAGAGTCAAAAAGTATTCAAAATTGTTCTCAAAAATGTATTAGCTATGAGACACTGGGCATGTTACTTAACTTCTATGTGTCTCAGTTTCCTCCTTTGTAAAATGGGGGATAATAATGGTACCTACCTCCCACAGTTGTTGTAAGGATAAAATGGACTATATGTAATAAAATGAAATAATATTTGCCAAAGCATTTTGTAAACTTTAAAATATTATATAAATGCTTACAGTGATTATTATTTTTATTAGTAGTATTACTTACTATTACTACTACTATGTAGTATTATGTGCTTAATATTACTATGATTATAACATGAACTTCTTGATGTCCTGTTCTTTCAGTCTATTTGTGTTACATTTTTTCCCAGCAGGGTTCAGTGACTTGGGTGGAGATAAACATTAGAAATTAATTGCCTAGGATTGGGGATCAGGAGAAAAGAATGGTAGAAAGGCAAGGTGATGAGACACTTAAGGGTGGAGAAAAGATCAATGTGGAAATGACTGCTAAAGAAAGCATAAGTACCAAAATAGAACAATATTGAAAAAGTGCTAGCTAAATGACGAGTTCAAACATCTGTCACTTATTCCTAATGTGACCTGGGTAACACAATCAGTTTCTATCATCTCAATTTACTGACCTATAAAATGAAGGGCTTGGATTACATGGCTTTAAGTTGCCTTTCAACTCTTGAGCTATGATAACCTGCCCAGAACCCTTTCTACTAAACATCAAAATTTTAAAAAATTAATTTATTGATTCCTTATCACATAATCTATAAAATCTATTACAAGATATCCTCTTCATTTACAGGCTTCTAATTCCACCTTACCATCTCTCTCTCTTTAGATGACTTCTTTGCCCATCTAGATGATGAGTTCTCTCATTTCCCTTCCTCCTCACATCAAAACTTTTTTTCTATCTTTACCTTCTTTCTTTAGCCTCAGAAGATGAGTCAATCCTCCCTGCCAAAGCTAATACTCCTAAGTGTGTTCTTGATCCTGTATTGTTCTGTTTGCCCCAAGCACATCCATTATTTCTCTCTTTCTTCCATCTTCGATATCTCTCTCTACGGCATGGTGCTTATAACCACGTCCAGATCTCCCTAGTTCTCTTTGTCTAATCTCTTTACTCTCTTTTTATATTAAATTTCAAAAACAAAAGTACTTCTCTTACCTCAGTCCCTTCAATCTGACTGCTGTTCCCATTATCTACCACACCTGTCTTAAAATGACATATGATCTTGTAATTTCCATTCCAATGGTCTTTTGTTCATTCCCATCCCTCATAATACATAGAGTAGGTGACTCTTTCCTCTTTGATTCTCTCTCATCATTTTTGGATTCTATGGCAAACTGCACATGATGAGTTCTCCCCTTACCTCTATGGCCAATCTTTTTTGCTGCTTTCTCTTCTTCTTTCTATCCCTAAAGCTTGAATGACCTTCATGTCTCTTCCTTGGCCCTTTTCTCTCTGCAAATATTTTTTTTTCTTTGATTATCTTACTACCTCATCATTTTGTAATCACTTCCACACATATGACTTCTAAATTTGTCTTTTGAGTCTTCTCTTATCTTTCTCACCATATCTTTTCAGTCTTTTTTGTTAGATCCACATTCCAATTGGTATTCATAGCTATGAAGGTCTCAGGAATCTCTGTCCTTTCAAAGCATCTCAACAGCAAGTTCATCTCATTAGCTTTGGTTACCACTTCTCTGCAGTCGATTTCCAAATCTATGTATCTAGTCCTAGTGGTTCCAATCCCATGTCTTCAACTTTCTATTAAACATTTCTAATTAGATGCCCCATAGCTATCTCAAAATCAAAACTTCCAAAATGAAACGTATTATTTTTCCTCTAAAATATTTCCACCTTCTAAATTTCTATATTACTGTTGAGAACTAACATCCTCATAGTCACACAAGTTAGCAACTTCAGTATTCTCATTCTCTTACTTTCATTCACCTCTATCAGTTCAGTTGACACATTTTATCATTTCTATTTCCCAAAATCTCTTGTATATCTCTTCTTCCCTACATTCACACAGCTACTAACCAAGTCCAGGCCCTCATCACTTTTTGCCTGGACTCTCACAAACCTTTAAATTGTTAACCTTGCCTCAAGTTTCTCCCTACTCCAAGCCAATCTCTGCTCAGCTGCCAAAGTGATTATTTAAAAATATATGTTTGAGCACATCACCAGTGGTTCTCCATATCCTTAACTGTTGGCTTTCTACAATCCAGCACCTTCTTACTGTCCTAATCATGGTTATATGCCTGGGAAACCTAGAAAGTATACCAGTGTTATGTCAGGAAAATGAATCACTTTCATTTGAATTGTCTTAAGAAGATTCTGAAGATCACCTGGCAGGACAAGGTACCAGACAATGAGATCCTTTCTTGAACTAAACTGCCAAGAATTTAAATTCCATTGCAGAGAATGTAACTTTGTTGGGCTGGTCACATTGTTTGAATGCCAAATGCTTATTTTATGACAAAATTATTTTATGGAGAACTGATACAGGGCAAGTACATATGAAGTGGTCAGAAAAAGCAAAAAAGGATATTGTCAACTTTAGAACTGATTATATGACATAGTAGTTTCACTTTTTTGTTTTTATTTGCTTGTACTTTTTTTTCTTATTTTTTTCCTTTTTGATCTGACTTTTGTGCAGCGTGATAATTGTGGAAATATGTGTAAAAGAATTGCACATGTTTAACATATATTGGATTACTTGCCATCTAGGAGAGGGAGCTGAAGGGAAAGGAGAACGAAATTTGGAACACAAGGTTTTGCAAGGTTGAATGTTGAAAATTATTCGTGCATGTGTTTTGAAAATAAAAATCTTTAAGAATTTAAAAAAAGAACTGATTGATAGGGGCAGCTAGGTGGCGCAGTGGATAGAGCACCAGCCCTGAAGTCAGGAGGACCTGAGTTCAAATCTGGTCTCAGACACGTAACAGCTGTGTGACCCTGGGCAAGTCACTTAACCCCAATTGCCTCAGCAAAAAAAAAAAAAAAAAAAAAAAAAGAACTGATTGTATGACATGAAAAATCCTGGCACAGGATCACCCAGCTTGGTATGATCTCACCAGAGAAGGTCCTGTGCTCTATGAGCAAAGCAAAATTGAATTAGCTCAGAAGTTATATGCTCAAAGTTAGAGAATAAACTCCAAATGCTCATTCATTTCAGTAATGTCTGATTCTTTGTGACCTCATTTGGGGTTGATTTTTTTTGTGGGGGGGGTTTGGCAAATATAGTAAAGTGATTTACTGTTTTCTTCTCCAGCTCATTTATCAGGTAAACTGAAGCAACAGAATTAAATGGGACTATTTGTGCCCAATCTGTGGGAGAGCATTCTGAGCTCATATTGGTCTGATCAGCCACAGTCGGACACACCAACTTGACCCTAACATAATTGTGTCACTTTGGCTCTTTTTGAAAACAAAGGACAACAACCAGCTACTATCTTAAGGAGAAGGCTCAAGTCAGTTTTGCCTTCATTCCTGTCCAAGCTGAAATCCTGACATTCCTGGATTTTCTCTACAATGCTTTACTAACTTGTTCACACTGAGAGTTAACTAAATCTCAGGATTGGAGGCTCTGAAAGTACCCTCTGGCCCTTCTCCCTCTGATTAGCTGGTTCCTCTTTAATGGTCCTCCATTTTTGAAGACTCCCAAGTCAGCCATGTTTTCATTCCTCTCCAGGCTACACTTCCAGCTCTCTCAAACTTTTTCTATAATGGTTCCATACTAGGTGCCCTCTTTCATCTCTTACCTATTCCTTCACCTCTCCACCTCCCCTCCACTTTTCAGTTTTCTTTTATGTGTTATCTTGCCCCATTAGAAGGCAGAGACTGTTTTTCTTTCTGCTTATATTTGGTTTCACAGTGCCTGGCACATAGTCATCCCTTAATATATGATTGCTGAGTTGTCTTAAGTTGTATCCCAAAATAAAAGGATGAAAAACTCAGATATGGTGACCTATTCTTCAGAAAATACTATACCTTCTATGGGTACTAGACTAGAACTTAGGAGTTGTTGCTCATTCATTTCAGTAATGTCTGATTCTTTGTGACCTCATTTGGGGTTGATTTTTTTTGTGGGGGGGGGTTGGCAAATATAGTAAAGTGATTTACTGTTTTCTTCTCCAGCTCACTTATCAGGTAAACTGAAGCAACAGAATTAAATAACTTATCCATGGTGACACATTTGAGACCAAATCTGAATTCAGGTCTTCCCAACACTATCTATTGCACCATTCTCAGTAGAAGATAATTTGAAGGAATACTTACCAAGAGATCCATTCTCTGCCATTGACTTAGAATTCATGGCTATTCTGTGATTCCTTTGACTCTCTTCAACATTCTCAACACTACAGTGGTTTTTATTCACTGTAGCAACAAACATCTCTTAAGGGTTAATCAAATACAAATCACAAGGCTAGGTAATTAAGGATGCAAGATTCAGTCTGCACCTTCAAGTAGTTTCTTTCTTGACCCCTGTGAATCTTATTTTCATCTCATACAACTCTTTAGTTCCTATTATGTTTGTAATACAAAATTCCCTTCTGCCAATATTTCTGTTACTGTCTTGTTTTTGGAATCTGATACTAAACCACTAATGTCCAGTTAGAGGTTTCACCAGCGTGGTGATCAGAGAACCTGAGAGTCTTAAATGTTAGAGATGAAAATAACCTTGGAGATCATCTAATCTAACCCATTAGTTTTATAGCTGAAGCCACTGAAGCCTGAGGAGGTTTGATGATGTGCTCTGGGGAACAAGAGATGGTTGTTGTTTTCCAAACCTCAACTGTTGTCATAATTCCTGCTTGAAAATGTTCTTTCTAAAGACAACATTTTAACTATTTTGAGTCCTATGACTCAAAAAGCAATCGTCTGCTGTGGAAGTGACAGTAATAGAATGTTTACAAGCTGCTAAACTGCTTTTCCATACTCACTTTGGTAGCAAGCTTTATGGGAACATCTTTATTTCTTATTCTAACAAGTATGATACCTGGTTTGGTATTGGTTCAGTACTAAACCTGGCTAAAATAATTTTATTTATACTTTGCTTCTTATAGTCTTTCATTCTAAAATATGTACATAAACACCAGTTTTATTCTTCCTCTATTGTCATTTTATATTAGTTCCAAGAGGCTAAAATTTAGTCTACCACTAAGAGCTAGAAAGACAGCTGTATCACTATAATATCAAATACATAGTCAACTTATAGAGCTGGAATGGTTTTTTTAGAGGTCATTTAATCCAGTCCTTTACATATTAAGAAACTGATGGCCCAAGAACTGAAGTGATTTTCTCATAGCTACTTAATAGAAGAATTGAGACTCAAACCCAAATACTCAGATTCCTAGACTAGTCCTCTATCTCCTAACAAAATTTTTTTCCATTTGAATATGACAATGTTTCAATACATGAGGTTAGAACTATATATAAAAAATAGTAAATAGGCTCTGAATGAGATCCTGAAAGGTTCTACTATGAATAAAATGCATTAAATTGGCAACATTATTTATACCTCAGAAGCCTTCTTTTGCTTGATTTTTTTATCCTTATATGCATTCTGAATAGCATTATTTGCAAATTTAAAAAAAACTATAAACTCAGTGTTCATTAATAGGATAATGGTTATATAAAGAATGACAATTTCATGGAATATTCTAAATCAATTAAGATCAATAATTATAATTTATATTAAATATAATATATTAAATATATATTCAAATGCAAAGCCAAAACAAAGAATAAGAGAACAGACTGCACTTTCTGTATAATCATATAAAAGGGAGAATGAATAGATAAAAAAATCCACATGGAGTCAGAAAGTTGTGACATTTTTTGTTGGAATTCATTTATTTAAATGTAAATGGCTTCAAAGCAAGTTTAATTGGCTGCATTGATGTTTAAAATTAAATGTGCAATAAATTATTTTTTGAATGCTTTGTAAGGCATTTCATTTAATCATATCTCATTTGCTATTCACACAGAGCTTATGAACTTGTTTGGTCCATTTTATTAGACCCATTTTTAACAGATGAGGAAACTAATTTGACTTAGGTTACACAACTTGTTAGTGACTAAGTTGGGAATAAAGTTCAGGCCTTTTGACTTTTAGTTCTGTGTTCTTTCTACTAGGACACATCAAATTACCATTTTTTAAGAAGGCAAATCTCACTGATAAAAAAAAAATCCAACTCAAAAGACTAAATAGGCATTACTAAATTGTCACTGACTCAACTTTCTCAGAGTCCAGATTGTGTATCATTACTTTTATTCCAGACAAGTAGTCACAAAGGCATCTAGGAACACAAGGTGAATTAGAACAAGGAGACTAAGAACACATGTAGTCCCAGAACCTTAAAGTTGAGCAGAAATGGTATCTAGCCATCTATGTCTGGAAATTTCTGGATACAAAACAGAGAGCTATGTGTAAATTTTGAATTGTTTGAAGAAGAGATGAGTGGCCAAGTGTGCAATATTTTATATCACATGCCACAATAAACAAACAAAAGAAGATACATTATTTGAATATTGAAGATCATATCATAAACATATTTAAAGAAAATTAGATCATATCTTTCATAGCTATAACTAGCAAGATAATTTTCCAGCTGAAAATGAAGGTACTCACACACTCAAAAATACCATTTAAATAAAGAAGTAAATGCTTATGAAATGGATAAATGATGTGTAACACATGAATGTAATGTAATATTAATAAGCTTTAAGCAGAACCAGGAAAACACTATATAAAATGAATACAACAATGTAAATGGAAGGAACAACAAAACAATCAAAACTGAATACTTTATAAGGATAATGACTAAAGTTGATCCCCAAAGAAATATAAAAAGGTATCCATCTCTCTTCTTTATGGGAATGATGGAATACTCCATTTAATGTCAGACTTTCTTGATCAATTGGTTGGTTTTGCTAAGCCCCTTTATTCATTGTTTTAAGGAATGGATCTCCATGAGGGGAAGGGACATAGAAGAAAATGAAGGTGATATTAAAAACAGTTATTGAAAATGATGAGGCAGTAGAATTCTTTTTTTTTAATAAAGCTTTTTATTTGCAAAACATATGAGTGACCTTTCAACATTGACCTTTGCAAAAAAAAACTTTTTTTCCCAAGCTTTTCCTTTCCCTCCCCCCGCCCCCCACCCCTAGATGACAGGTAATCTAATACATGCTAGATAGGATAAATTATATGACAAATACAATACATGTATACATATCTATACAGTTATCTTACTGCACAAGAAACATCAGATCTAGAAAGAGAAGAAGAAAAAAAACAACCTAAGAAGGAAAACAGAATGCATGGAAATATTCACAGAAAGCATTAAAATGCTGTGTTGTGGTTCACTCTCAGTTCCCACAGGCCTCTCTCTGGATGTATATGACTATCTTCATCGCAGCACAACTGGTTTGAATCACATCATTGTTGAAGAGAACCATGTCCATCAAAATTGATCATCATATAGTCTTGTTGCTGTGTATAATGTTCTCCTGGTTCTGCTGATTTCACTCAGCATCAGTTCATGCAAGTCTCTCCAATCCTCTCTGAAATCCTCCTGTTGGTCATTTCTTACAGAACAATAATATTCCATAACATTCATATACCATAATTTATTCAGCCATTCTCCAATTGATGGGCATCTTTTCAATTTCCAGTTTCTTGCCACTACAAAAAGGGCTGCCACAAACATTTTTGCACATGTGGGTCCCTTTCCCTCCTTTAAAATCTCTTTGGGATATAGGCCCAGTAGAAACACTGCTGGGTCAAAGGGTATGCACTGTTTGATAACTCTTTGAGCATAGCTCCAAATTGCTCTCCAGAATGGTTGGATCCGTTCACAGTTCCACCAACAATGTATCAGTGTCCCAGTTTTCCCACATCCCCTCCAACAGCTATCATTATCATTTCCTGTCATTTTAGCCAATCTGACAGGTGTGTAGTGGTATCTCAGAGTTGTCTTAATTTGCATTTCTCTGATTAATAGTGACTTGGAGCACCTTTTCATGTGACCGGAAATAGTTTCAATTTCTTCGTCTGAAAATTGTCTGTTCATATCTTTTGACCATTTGTCAATTGGAGAATGGCTTGAATTCTTATATATTTGAGTCAATTCTCTATATATTTTAGAAATGAGGCCTTTATCAGAACCTTTGGATGTAAAAATATTTTCCCAGTTTACTGCTACCCTTCTAATCTTGTCTGCATTCATTTTGTTTGTACAAAAACTTTTCAACTTGATATAGTCAAACTTATCTATTTTATGATTAATGATGACCTCTAGTTCTTCTTTGGTCATAAATTCCTTCCCCCTCCACAGGTCTGAGAGGTAAACCATCCTACATTGTTCTAATTTGTTTATAATATCATTCTTTATGCCTAGATCATGAATCCATTTTGACCTTATCTTGGTATATGGTGTTAGGTGTGGGTCAATGCCTAATTTCTTCCAGACTAGTTTCCAATTATCCCAGCAGTTTTTGTCAAATAGTGAGTTTTTATCCCAAAAACTGGGGTCTTTGGGTTTATCGAACACTAGATTACAATTGTCATTGAATATTTTGTTCTGTGAACCTAACCTATTCCACTGATCCACTACTCTATTTCTTATCCAGTACCAAATGGTTTTGGTGACCACTGCTTTATAATATAGTTTTAGATCTGGTGCAGCTAGGCCACCCTCATTTGCATTTTTTTTCATTAATTCCCTTGAAATTCTTGACCTTTTGTTTTTCCAGATGAATTTTGTCATTATTTTTTCTAGTTCAGTTAAATAATCTCTTGGGAGTTTGATTGGTATAGCACTAAATAGATAGATTAGTTTAGGTAGTATTGCCATCTTTATTATATTCGCTCGACCTATCCAAGAGCACTTGATGTTTTTCCAATTGTTTTGATCTGACTTTATTTGTGTGGAGAGTGTTTTGTAGTTTTCCTCATAGAGATCCTGACTTTCCCTTGGCAGATATATTCCCAAATATTTTATACTATCAATAGTTATTTTGAATGGAATTTCTCTTTGTATCTCTTGCTGTTGCATTTTGTTGGTGATGTATAAAAATGCTGATGATTTATGTGGATTTATTTTGTATCCTGCAACTTTGCTAAAGTTGTGGATTAATTCTAATAGTTTTTAGTTGATTCTCTAGGGTTCTCTAAGTAGACCATCATATCATCTGCAAAGAGTGATAATTTGGTTTCCTCATGACCTACTCTAATTCCTTTAATCTCTTTTTCTTGTCTTATTGCCAAGGCTAGCATTTCTAATACAATATTGAACAGTAATGGTGATAGTGGACAACCTTGTTTCACCCCTGATCTTATTGGGAATGGTTCCAGTTTATCACCATTACATATGATGCGAGCTGATGGTTTTAAATAGATGCTACCGACTATTTTAAGGAAAAGTCCATTAATTCCTATACTCTGTAATGTTTTTAATAGGAATGGATGTTGGATTTTATCAAATGCTTTTTCTGCATCTATTGAGATTATCATATGGTTTTTGTTAGTTTGGTTATTAATATAGTCAATTATGTTAATAGTTTTCCTAATATTGAACCATCCCTGCATTCCTGGTATAAATCCTACTTGGTCATGGTGTATTATTTTAGGAATGATTTTCTGTAATCTCTTTGCTAATATTTTATTTAAGATTTTTGCATCAATATTCATTGAGGAGATTGGTCTATAATTTTCTTTCTCTGTTTTTGTTTTACCTGGTTTAGGTATCAGTACCATGTCTGTATCATAAAAAGAGTTTGGTAGGAGTCCTTCATTTCCTATTTTTTCGAATAGTTTATATAATATTGGAGTTAACTGTTCTTTAAATGTTTGGTAGAATTCACATGTAAATCCATCTGGTCCTGGGGATTTTTTCTTAGGGAGTTGATTAATGACTTGTTCTATTTCTTTTTCTGAAATGGGACTATTTAAGTAATTTATTTCCTCTTCTGTTAATCTGGGCAATCTATATTTTTGTAGATATTCCTCCATTTCACTTAGGTTATCAAATTTATTGGCATACAGTTGGGCAAAGTAGCTCCTGATTATTGCTCTAATTTCCTCTTCATTGGTGGAAAGTTCTCCCTTTTCATTTTTGAGACTAACAATTTGATTTTCCTCTTTCCTTTTTCTAATTAAATTAACTAGAGGTTTATCTATTTTGTTGGTTTTTTCATAAAACCAACTTTTAGTTTTATTTATTAATTCAATAGTTTTTTTACTTTCAATTTTACTAATCTCTCCTTTTATTTTTAGGATTTCAAGTTTGGTATTTGATTGGCGGTTTTTAATTTGTTCTTTCTCTAGCTTTTTTAGTTGCAAGCCCAATTCATTGATTTTCTCTTTTTCTATTTTATGCAAATAAGCATCTAGCGATATAAAATTTCCCCTTATTACCGCTTTGGCTGTATCCCACAAATTTTGGTATGTGGTCTCATTATTGTCATTCTCTTGAATGAAATTAGTAATTGTGTCTGTAATTTGCTGTTTCACCCATTCATTCTTTAGGATAAAATTATTTAGTTTCCAATTGCTTTTTGGTCTATTTTCTCCTGGCCTTATATTGCATGTGATTTTTATTCCATCATGATCTGAAAAAAATGCATTTATTATTTCTGCCTTCCTGCATTTGATTTTGAGGTTTTTGTGTCCTA
>JAJPUD010011950.1:12130-32967 GCA_023553655.1 Myrmecobius fasciatus
AGTCAGAAACTATACGAACTAAATTACAAAACACTTTCCACACAAATAAAATCAGAGCTAATCAATTGGAATAATATTAAGTGCTCATGGGTAGGTAGAGAGAACATAATAAAAATGACAATACTACCCAAACTAATCTACTTATTTAGTGCCATACCAATCAAACTCCCAAGAAATTATTTTACAGATCTAAAAAAAATAGTAGCAAAGTTCATTTGGAAGAACAAAAGGTCAAGGATTTCAAAGGGATTAATGAAAAAAAAGGCAGATGAAGGTGGCCTTGCTGTACCAGATCTAATACTATATTATAAAGCAGCGGTCATCAAAAGCATTTGGTACTGGCTAAGAAATAGAGCAGTCGATCAGTGGCACAGGATAGGATATCAGGACAATCTAGGCAATAACCTTAACAATCTAGTATTCGATAAACCCAAAGACCCCAGCTTTTGGGATAAATACTCACTATTTGGCAAAAACTGCTGGGAAAATTGGAAACTAGTGTGGAAGTAATTAGGGCTTGACCCATACCTAACACCACATACCAAGATAAGATCTAAATGGGTTCATGATCTAGATATAAAGAGGGACTTTGTAAGCAAGTTAGAGGAACATAATATAATTTATCTCTCAGACCTGTGGAGATGGAATAAATTTATATCCAAAGAAGACCTGGAACTCCTAATTGAACACCAGATGGATCATTTTGATTATCTTAAGTTAAAAAGTTTCTGTACAAACAAAACAAATGCAGACAAGATTAGGAGGGAAGCATCAAATTGGGAAATCATCTTTACATTTAATGGTTCTGATAAAGGCCTCATTTCTAAAATTTATAGAGAATTTCTCATATATAAAAGAATTCAAGCCACTCATTAATAGATAAGTGGTCAAGGGATATGAACAGACAATTTTCAGATGATGAAATTTAAACCATCTCTAGTCATATGAAAAGTTGCTCCAAATCACTATTGATCAGAGAAATGCAAATTAAGACAACTCTCAGATACCACTACACACCTGTCAGATTGGCTAAAATGACAGGAAAAGATAACAATGAATGTTGGAGGGGATGTGGGAAAACTGGGACACTAATACATTGTTGGTGGAACTGTGAACGGATCCAACCATTCTGGAGAGCAATTTGGAACTATGCCCAAAAAGTTATCAAACTGTGCACACCCTTTGACCCAGCAGTGTTTCTACTGGGCCTATATCCCAAAGAGATCTTAGAGGAGGGAAAGGGACCCACACGTGCAAGTATGTTTGTGGCAGCCCTTTTTGTAGTGACTAGAAACTGGAAACTGAAGGGATGTCCATCAATTGGAGAGTGGCTGAATAAATTATGGTATATGAATGTTATGGAATATTATTGCTCTGTAAGAAACGACCAGCAGGACGATTTCAGAGAGGCCTGGAGGGACTTGCATGAACTGATGCTGAGTGAAACGAGCAGAACCAGGAGATCATCATACACAGCAACAACAGTATTACATGATGATCAATTCTGATGGACATGGCTCTCTGCAACAAAGAATTGTCTCAAACCAGTTCCAATTGTTCACTGAAGAAAACCATATACACCCAGAGAGAGGGAAATGGAATATGGACCACAACGTAACATTTTCATGATCTCTACTGACATTTGTTTGCATTGTGTTGCCTTTCTCGGATTCTTTTTTTTTTTTCTTGTAGATAGGATTTTTCTTGCATAACTTCTGAAGCATTTCAACATTATTAGCATGTAGTGGACTTCCTGCTATCTAGGGGAGGGGAGGGGACTGGGGGTAAAATTTGTAATGGAAAGCTTTGTAAAGATCAATGTTGGGGAACTACCCATACATATGTTATACAAATAAAAAGCTTTAATAAAAAAATAAATTAAAAAAGATTAGTAGGATGATATTTCAATGTCCTCTGCTTTGACAAGATCAAATCCAGAAAATTGGGTTTAGTTTCAGACACTGGATTTTTGGAGGGGTAGTGATAAGCTAAAACATGTGAAGAAAAGATCAAGCAGGAAGGAAATGACCTCAAGTTTATATCAAGATGGTTTAAAGCATCTATACAAGTTAAGCCTATAGAAAATAAAAGTTCAAGAGAGTGAAGGGAAGATAGCTGTCTTCAAAAAGTTGTAGTAAAACTAGACTTCCTCTCCTTGGCCCAAGTCAACAGAACTAGCAATGTTTGATAGAACAGAAAAGGGACAAGTTAGGCTTAATGAAACAAAAACAAGCAATGCTAAATTTAGTTCTCCAAAGGTAAAAAGGGATAACAAAAGTTGCTGCTCATGAGATTGTAGCTAGAATGACAAATATTGAAAACTGCATGCTACTACTGTCAATGTTGAGAAAATTTCTTTTTAAGTCATTTATTAAACTGGTTGGATACCATGATGACTTCCAACTCTGGGAATATACGTTTTTCTGACACTATGGTATCTGCTGTTTAGCCTGGTTCCAGCTCCACAGAATAGGATGCCCTTTCCAGGTAAAGTTCATCATTTCTTAACTTAATCATCATACTACTAACTCAGGTTCTGATTGACACAACCTCAATCTCATCTACCTATTATTTCAAGGGCTAGAGGGCAGACAATTAAACTTTTCTGAAAGCCTTCCTTAATTGAAGGTAGAAATTGGACTGTCAGCTCACTCCACTCTGCAACTGCTGTTCTACCTGATTTCAACTTAATGGTAAAGATTATCATACGTAATATATCCTCAGATGTTCTTTCCTCCCCACTCCTTTCACAACTCCTATTATGTGTTATCTTACCCTTTAGATTACATGATCTTTGAGGGTTGAGACTTTTAATTATAATATTCTAGTCTTATACACACCACCTGCAACATAGTAGGTGCTTAAACATGTTTATTGGATTATTTTGTCTTGTTGCCAATCTTGATTAGGAAAAATGTCATGCTGATATCTTCCATAAAATGACAGGATTATAAATCTAGACATTGAAACAACCTCAGATGTCTGCCTTAGGAGGTAAAGATGTCTACTTCATTCAAACAAAGAATAGTTGACCACTAGTCCAATATATTTTGAGGAATATGAATTAAACAAGTTAGCCCCTGAGATGCCTTCTATATCTAAGATTTTCTAGGTCGGGGAAACAAGATAATTTTTGTTGCTTTCCAAATATAACTTAATTATTTTTATATAATTATTAATATTAGTCACCTTGGTATAAAAATCCCTAATCTTCTCCTTTCCTGCAAAGTGTCCTTTTGTCACTATAATGAAATTTATGAATTCTTTCTCAGAAAATTATTTTAAAATAATAAAATGATACATATGGATACCATTTGATATGATACACATGCGTATCATATTTATTTATGTATATGTGTACATACCATATATATGCACACACATACTATGCATATATTGCACATGTACTGTATATATATATAGATATAGACATAGATTAGATATAGATATGTATGAGTGCCAAATATATATATAATCAAAATTTTGTTCCTACAAATAGATATAGTTAGATAAAATTATTATTTATCTTATTTTAACATATATGTATTTCTTTGTGTGTGTATGTATGTACATATATTTCAGACCCCAATAGGTAGTGAAAACAAAAATGTAATTTTTCCCTCCCATCCAATTTCTCAGATGTCATATTAGGAACATATGCCTCAGGAGAATATATATGAAATCAAAGGAGTATGTGTGTGTGTGTGTGTATAAGGGGATAAAAATAACCTTCATCTATATTCATAAATTAGCTAGGCTTCTGACAATTCAAAATTGTAGTGTTAAAATAATTTAAACTTTTCATATGTTTCTCACTGTTATATAGTTAAGACAGAGTTTATTTGATAAGCTAAAGGTCTAAGATAGAGATCATTTAGGTGACCATAGAAAATGTGGTCATCTATAGTGAGGAAAATAAAATCTTCCCCAGACATTCAATGACAATTTTGAACAGTTTCCTAAGTGTCACAAGCTTATTTTGCTTTTCTAAACTTGCTTCTCTCTTATGTCCATTCTTTCTCCATATTTATTTTCAAGACTCAAGAAGAACAAATGTAAGCCATTCTTAATGTGGTCAACCTTTAAATGACAAAGAAAACCATCATATTCTTTTCCAGCTTTCTTTATTATTGGCTAAATATTCCTAGCAGACATTCACCCTCTACTTTACCTTTTCTGGTTTCTTTCCTGTTTATTCATGCCTTCCATAAAATATGAAGGATATTTTTGTTTATTTGTTTATTTTTGTCTTTTTAACAAAAGAGCAAACTTCAGATGATGTATGAAAAGCAACAATAAATAACCTTCAATATTATTGATATAATATATTAACACATATGCACACACATACAAACATGTGGAAGTACAAATAAAAATTTTACTCTCCATCGAAAATTAATTATTTCTATCATCCTCTAAATACTGATCATTTTCAGTTGGCTTCCCTGCCCTTTAATTTAGGAATAAATGTAAGAAAGCCTTTTACAGAAAGAATTTCTGGAGGTTACAGTCACAACAAATTACCAAAATTAATAAAGTGAAAAAAATGATCCTTTATATAAGGAACCCAAAGTAGCTTAAAAGAAAGATCTGGAACTTTTTTAAGTTTTCATTTATTCATTTATTTGTTGTAAAGCTTTTTTATATTATTTTATTTTATTTTTTGAATTCAAATGTCTGATACACTTTTATTTTTTTATTTTTTATTAAAGCTTTTTATTTGTATAACATATGTATGGGTATTTCCCCAGCATTGATCTTTACAAAGCTTTCCATTACAAATTTTACCCCCAGTCCCCTCCCCCCTCCTAGATGGCAGGAAGTCCACTACATGTTAATAATGTTGAAATGCTTGAGAAGTTATGCAAGAAAAATCTTGTCTACAAGAAAAAAAAGAAAATCAGAGAAAGGCAACACAATGCAAGCAAATGTCAATAGAGATCATGGAAATGTTACGTTGTGGTCCATATTTCATATCCCTCTCTCTGGGTGTATATGGCTTTCTTCAGTGAACAATTGGAACTGGTTTGAAACCATTCTTTGTTGCAGAGAGGCATGTCCATCAGAATTGATCATCATGTAATACTGTTGTTGCTGTGTAGGATGATCTCCTGGTTCTGCTCGTTTCACTCAGCATCAGTTCATGCAAGTCCCTCCAGGCCTCTCTGAAATCGTCCTGCTGGTCGTTTCTTACAGAGCAATAATATTCCATAACATTCATATACCATAATTTATTCAGCCACTCTCCAGTTGATAGGCATCCCTTCAGTTTCCAGTTTCTAGCCACTACAAAAAGGGCTGACACAAACATTCTTGCACATGTGGGTCCCTTTCCCTCCTCTAAGATCTCTTTGGGATATAGGCCCAGTAGAAACACTGCTGGGTCAAAGGGTATGCACAGTTTGACAACTTTTTGAGCATAGCTCCAAATTGCTCTCCAGAATGGTTGGATCCGTTCACAGTTCCACCAACAATGTATTAGTGTCCCAGTTTTCCCATATCCCCTCCAACATTCATTGTTATCTTTTCCTGTCATTTTAGCCAATCTGACAGGTGTGTAGTGGTACCTCAAAGTTGTCTTAATTTGCATTTCTCTGATCAATAGTGATTTGGAGCAACTTTTCATATGACTAGAGATGGTTTTAATTTCATCATCTGAAAATTATCTCTTCATATCCCTTGACCACTTATCTATTGAAGAGTGGCTTGAATTCTTCTTTATATGAGACAATTCTCTATATATTTTAGAAATGAGGCCTGTATCAGAACCATTAAATGTAAAGATGATTTCCCAATTTGCACATCTGGAATTTTTTAAAGATAATTTTATTAATTTAAAAATCAGAAACCCTGCTATGTTTTATAATTCAACTAGGAATTTTGCCTCTTAATTTTTGTTTTCATTGAGGTAATTGTTAATAAGTGACTTGCCCAGAGTCACATAGCTAGTAAAGCTATGTCTGAATCAAGTCTTTTTGACTCCATGGACAATACTCTACCCACTGTGCCATGTAGATGCCATCTGTTCTCATTTTCACAAGACAACTTGTTCCCATTAGCTTCATGAAGCAGGCTTCTGGGAATAAGGGAAAGCTTTGTCCTGGGGTTGAATATATTCAACACACTCTATCACCAGGTCAAAGGGGTTGCTACATGAAAACAGTAGGCAGCCATGTCTAAGTTCTTCTGGTCCATCCAGTCTAGGAATTATTTAGACCTTAAAGGGTCTCTTGGTTTACAAAATTCACAAAATAATGGCCATCGATTTTCCTTGCAGCAGCTCTGCAAAAATGTTCATTGCAAAGCATTATACTTTCCATTTCACACGAGTTAATTGAATCTCAGTAAAGTGATTTGCCCATAGGCCTCCTTCCAAGTCACATTATAGTACTGCCACCATCCCACCTTGTCTTGATCTCATATAGTGGATAAAATGAAGTATTCACTACCCATCTAATAATTAACAATATCCTTTAAATAATTCTTTAGATTTTGAAAAGTTCCCAATATACATTTTTTTAATTTGGTCTTCTCAACAAGTTTCTATGGTCAGTATTATAGGAACTATTAACACTCTTTTATTAATTAAAAAAAAATCTGAGGCTCCAGCATGAGGAATATGTTCAGTGTCTCAAAGTATGAGACAGAATTTGATGTATAAAAAACAGTGCTGCTTCCATTAGTTCATGCTGTCTGATTAAAAGATTAAGCAGATCCCAATACTATCTTGAAAATCTTATGCATGTAATGGGCTTCATCTAGGTCATTCTGACCTCTATCCCACTTCTTTTTTCTGAACCTGAAATGTCTCAGAAAAAACCTCAAAGAAAGGTGATCAACAATTTTCCTGGGAGTGAACTGTATTATTAATGTTCTAATAGTCATTATTGGAAACAGATAGGTGCTATACTTTGGAAAAGCATACTGGATGAGGGGCCAATAGACTGACCTTTCTCACTAAGCATCTGGATAACCTTGGGGAAATTATATGATTTAGCTTCAGTGTCCTCTTAATAACTTCTATCTCTATAGTATTTTGAGGCTTAAAATGAGATTTATCCTTTTTTATCTCACTGGATCTTTACAAAATGCCTGGTAATAGGAGCTTCTATAGTCCACACAATAAGGAATAGTACAAAGGTAAATGCTCTTTTTATTTCTATTTTATAAATGATAAAAAGACTAAGAAAAGGTGAATAACTTGCCCAGGATCATACCCAGTCAGGAAGTTATTAAGGCAGAATTTGAATTTGACTCTTGTAAAGCCAAAGTCCAACATTTTGTCTTCTACTATGCTATCTCACTGCCCTTATTCATTTAAAGGAGGAGGGACTGATTGCATATCTACCATATGTGCAGTAAATCCAGACATCATTGAGAACTTGTATTAGGAATATCAGGAAATGAAGGTGATCTTTTAAAGCATTGTTGATGGAGTCCTGAAGTGATTCAACCATTCAGAAGAGCTATTTGGAACTATGTCCAAGTCCTAGCAAACTGTGCATACTCTTTGATCCAACAGTGACTCTACTTGGTCAGTGTCCCAAAGAGATCAGAAAAGGGGAAAAGGACCCACACGTGCAAAAATGTTTGTAGCTGCCCTTTTTATAATGGCAAAAAACTGGAAAATGTGTGAATGCCCATCAATTGAGAAGTGAATTTGAGGTATAAAAATTATGCTTTATGACTGTAATAGAGTATTATTGTTCTATAAGAAATGATGAGCAGATTGATTTAAGAAAAGCTTGGAAAGACTTACATAAACTGATCCTAAGTAAAGTGAATCAAACAAAGTGAACATTGTACATAGCAACAACAATATTACATGATGATCAGCTATAATAGACTTGACTCTTCAACAGTGAAGTTATTCAAGGCAATTCCAATAGACTTATGAAAGACAGAGTCATTCCCATCCCAGAGAACTATGGAGAATGAATAATGGATCATAGCATAGCATTTTCACCTTTTTGTTGTTTCTTGGCTTCTTTTTTTTCTTATGTTTTTTTTCCCTTTTCCTCTGATTTTTCTTATTTAACATGACAATATGGAAATATGGTAAGAAGAATTGTACATTTTTAATGTATATCAGATTGCTTGATATAGAGGGAATGTGAGAAAGAAGAAAGGAGGGAGAAGAATTTGGAACACAAGGTTTTGTGAAGGTGAATATTAAAATCTTTACATGTGTTTGGGAAAACATAAAGCTGTTTTTTGTTTGTTTGTTTTTTAAGAAGGAAATTTAGGTGATCTCTTGCTTAACCAGAAGTTAATTAATATTCTTTTTTATGGAGGGTAACAAGTTTTTTTTTTTTGTTTTTGTTTTTGTTTTTGTTATTTTTATCGAGCTGACATCATTAAATACTTATTGATCATCACTTATTGATGACAAGTTTCATTTCTCTGCTTATTTTTGTGCTTGCTAAAATATTAGTTTCAGTTCTGTCATTTCCCTCTGAAGGAAGGCGAAGTGTTATCTCTTCCCACAAATTTCTCCTGGCTTTTGCTTCCTGTTAAACTTTGTTACTCAAGACCATCCCTTGAATTTTCATATGTGAAATCTCTGGATTTTTAATTTTTTTTTCATTTAGGTGTCCTTTAGAGCAAACAACTACTCTTTTCACAAGGTCTTGAGTCATCTCATGCTTTGAGATAGTCATCCAGATTGCCTATTTGCCTTTTTGTTTCTATTATCCTACTAACCACCATGTCCCTTCTGTGTCTCTTGGATTCTGTGGTTTCTCCAAAATTACACTCAAATCATATATGGATAAAGGCTTTGTTGACACCCTTAGCATTATGTTAATACCACCTTGTAATAGTTTACCTTTTCTTTTACTTTGTATATTTCTTGTGCTCAGCCAAAGGAAGAAAAGATGTGTTTTGTTTGTTTTTAATATAACCGAATGATAAAAAGAGGTTTTTGTTGGTTTTCTTCCAGCTCAGGTTCAAATGGTTAACTAAAATGAGCAGAGAATTAGGTACTACTATGAAGGCTAGTTGATTTTTAAAGTGGGTTTTCTTCATTCTTTTTTTCCACCATTTTGTCCCAGACTAGTCTTCGTAAGTGCTGTTCAAATGCAAGAGTGGTTTTGTAAGGGACACCATGACCTCCATCTAGGAGGATGGAAAAGTGGAACATTATTTCTGTGGACATGCACTCAATGTATTTGTACAATGAAGGCAGGCTTGTTAGGTTAGAGTTTATGGGAAATGAGGGCATAGCCCTGGAACATTTCCCATCAGAATGAAGAGGAATCATGTAAAAAGCATAGTCCCCCAGAAGAAACTGTGCAGAATTAACTCTACTCATATCTAAGAATAATGATAGGGGAAAAATCTTATATTGCTAATTATAACTCATTGGGAGGTGGCTTTATTATACCTAGGTATACACACGCATACACACATGTATGTGTGTGTGAGTGTAAAGCACATATATGTGTGTAAAGCACATGTATATGTATGTATGTATATCTATGTATCTATCTATCTATGTATGCATGTATCTATCCATCTATCTATCTATCTATCTATCTATCTATCTATCTATCTATCTATCTAACTATCTATATTGCCACTGTAAGCAGATAGCTCGGGAGGAGAAAGTAAGGCAGGTGACCTTGCATAACCTCCCTCTCTAAAATCCAATTCACTTGAATGTCATGGTGTCACCTCCCTGATATCTTGTTTCTCTTTGAGAACTAAGGACAAATAACAGCTACAAACAAAAGTTCATTTTTATCAGCTGGCATTATGAAATTCTACTTTAGCTAATAAAGCATGAAAACAAAAATATTATGCTATTTACTGCTCCCCAATCCAAAGCATATCCTAGCAAGTGACAGCATTACTAGAAAAGATCAAAAAATTTATTTTTTTTCTTGCATATGGGGATGTTTTGAGCATCTAGGTAAGACAGTGGATATAGTACTGGACCTGGAGCTAGGAAGATCTGAATTTAAATCCAACCTCCAACTAGCTGTGTGATGGTGGTTATCACTTAATCCTTCTTTTGTCTCAGTTTCCTCTTCTCTAAAATGAGCTAGAGAAAAAAGGTAAACTAATCTAGTATTTTTTAGGAAGAAATCCCCAAAAGGAGTTATGAAGAGTTGGAAATGACTCAGAATGACTCAACAGAAACAAACAGGTATCTTTATTTGTGAGAGTGTGGAGTTGAAGGAGTATATTCTGGTCTCCCCAAGTAGTTTGAAAATATCTTGTGGTCAAGTTCCATAACTTCCTTGTAGGATCACAGCTATGGATGCATGACAAGTGCATTAACAACTTGGTCCATTGAATTATTTGTAAAAATAAAATTGTTAATGAGAAATTTCACCTTATAGACAGCAAAGTTAGAATTATCATCTATCTCTTCTTGCCACATGAATAAAGAAGACTTGTGTGATCACCATTTGTAAACAAATCCCATTGCTGTAGTTAAGGGGTTTAGTTATCAGAAAAATGAATTGTAAAAACTTATAGACAAATGGTTTAAGGATTTTTAACCAAATCAAATGAGTTGTGTGTATATATATATGTATATATAATATGCACATATATACATACATACACACATACATATAATATATATATATATATATGCACATACAAATATACATACATACATACACATAAATGTGTATATATGTACTTCAGATGACTAAAACCCTACACATACAGGTGACAATTGTTCTTCATTATTGAGAGTTTAATTGATTGACTTAAGTTCACACAGCCAATGTGTTTCAGAGGCAGAATTTGAATCCACATATAACAGGCTGTCTGTCACATCATATGCATTTAATCAATGTTTGTTGATTGAGAAAGTAACTGTTCTCTTTCCTTCTAAGACCTTGCATTTATGATACCAAGGACCACACGTGTGTAATAAATAAGCTTTATAGATTTTGCATTATATTAAAGCTAATAATTGATGTTTGTAAAAGATATATATATATACATATATACACATATCTTTATCTACATCAACATCTATATCTAAATCTATATATTTATATATACATATACAGACTTATATATGTGTGTGGTACACATAGACTTGTAATAGCTTCAAGTTTAGGAACAATGAGTAGCAATTAGTAAGAAAAAATGAGGCTATGAATGCAGTAAATAGTTCTACTTCCCCATCTCTTTTTTTTTTTTTTTTTTTTTTGCTGAAGCGATTGCGTTTAAGTGACTTGGCCAGGGTCACACAGCTAGGAAATCTGACACCAGATTTAAACTTAGGTCCTCCTGACTTCAGGGCTGATGCTCTATCCACTGCACCCCACCTACCTGCCCCAACTTCCCCATCTCTTGTTGATATCCCAGTTGTTCCACATTCTAGATGTAATTGAATTTCTCAGGCTCATTCACTATGTAAAACAAGGAAAAAAAACCAAAAAAACCCCAAAAAAACCCAAAAATAAACTTGGTTTACATTACAGCCAAACTAATCTGCCTTGTTCCCCAATATTTTATTCTCTCTACCCCTAGATCTCCATTCAGATGATTTTTCCTATATGAAAGCCTCTCCTCATTACTTCTTATGTGAATAATTACAAACCTACTTAAACCACCCCCAATACCAAAGGCAGTAATCTTTCACTAGCATCCTAGTACCAAGCAATCTTTCCCATTTCTGAGTTCCAATATCAAAGACAAAATCCAAATAATAAGCATTGTTGATTGTACCTTAACCAATATACTATAATATTTTAGGGGAGGACAGAAAGGATGATAGAGTAAGCCATCATTCTCCTATATTTTGACTCATGCCACATTCTTTCCCATGATGAATGTCAACTTTTATATTGATAATAGCAATTATTGTAAAAAAGCAAAAAGACTTATCTATAAAAATATTCTTAGAAAAGAGCCATAGTTTTATTGTGTATGCATATTTATGTTTGTATTCAATGTTTCACTTGTTTTGAGTTTACCTTATATATAATAAAGAGCCTTTGTTTATTTTGCTAATATATTTTAACATTCTTTTTTATATTTAACATACTATATAAAAACATAGTTGCTTATATAGATAAAAGTAACAAAATTATTTATACATTTGGAATAATGTTACAAACGAAAATGTGAAGTACACAGAAAAAACTTAAAAACTTCCTTTGAAAACCACTGAGATTGAGGATTAAACTTTTAGGGTAGCCTGATGAAATATGGATTGCTTCTTAGATTCATCTCTATTCATAAAATTAAAAAAAACATGTTTTCAATGAAAAAATTAAGTTGAAATATAGTTTTATATGTGTATCTGAATGTATTCACACATATTCATATGCATATCTACTCACACATATACACACCCATGTGCATATATATATGCACACACACACATATATATATGCACACACATAAACATAAATATTTAGAAAAATGGATATTAATACTTTTATATATCCCAGGTTGTATACCTTCACAATATTATACTTTTTCACAAAGAATTGTTATTTTCTTAGATGTAGAATAATGATCTATTACACATGAATTAAAATTTCTCTCTTCCCATTATCAAATTAAATTTCTTTTAAAAAATAAAGCCTCAAAATCCAATTTGTTATTGAAAAACTCCGAGCAATCACTTTCTTCAATTCCTTGTTGAAATATTGTGAATTACCCTTGACACATAGACTATAGCCAATGCCTGAATTGGTTCAAATTGTCATAGAACTAAAACTAAAAGAAATTCATAGAGATGTAACCTCACTCTCCCATTTACCAGATGGGCAAAAGTACAGCCCAGAATGGTCAAAAATATGAAGTTTCTTATTTGCCCCAAATAACAGACATACACAGTGATACAAGGGGTATATAATATTTGAATCCACATTGTTTTTCTTTAGAGCCAGTGTTTTAAATACACCCCTTTAGAGAGTTCAGCTTTTGACATCCTCCCAACTCAAAACAGGATCTGGAATGAATCAATACCCCCCCCCCCATTCTCACCCCCACAATAACCTTATTGCACAACTCTTTTAACCATAGGGTTTTTGTAGCCACCTTCATTTAATGACTAAATGTAATTCCTGGCTTCTTTTAAAATACATGATTCATTGACTTTGAGCCAAACACATGAAAATCATCAGCTTAAATTGTTCTAGAGTCCATCAAGGGATACAGACTCCACTTTGCAACATGCACAGATGAAAGAGGTGTGGCAAAATGCACAATTTATCTAAGATCTCAGTGTGGGGCTTTGGTTTGCAGGTGCAGCTGTAAATTTCAGGTGATTTATAGGGCAGGAAACACCAAATTTGAAATTATAATGGAGCGCCAGCCTCCCAGAACCTTTTGTGAGGTTCTCTGGTTTTATGATTTTGGGTGGAAGCCACAACAATTTTTCTTTCCAAGTGCAATAAAAAATGATACCATTCAAGCTGAAAAGCTTAACATCCACTTTACCTATATTGGATCTGGAGCTAATGTCCTGAAATGGCTTAGCTTTTGCAGTAAATGTAATTTTGAGGTTTTTGTCTGCGTATCTCCTTGTGCCTTCCCAATTGAGTTTGCATCGAAGGCAAGCCTGTCACTTAAGGCTACAAAAAATTAAGAAAAGCACTTAACCTTCACAGTATGGATGCAAACCCACCTTGACATATTGGTCAAAAAACTGTGGTTTGAGCATCAGAAATTCCAGAACATAGATGTGACTTTTTTATTTATTCATTATATAATATTGAGTAAGTTACTACCTTGATCTAATCTGTTTCTTCTTTATGAAGGGAGATACTGGGACTGGATAATGTCACAGCACATTTATATGGTTATTGCTGTGTATTCTAGTTTAGATTTAGGATTTAATAGGTTCTTTGAAAATTTTAAAGCTTTATCATCATCATTGTGGTACTTTGAAGTGACTATCATATTTAACATTCTGTGTTTTACATGTAGCTTTATCAATACCATCACTATAGTCATCGTCTTTATTTAATTTAATGTATCTTTCAGCTCCAATATTTTATTTTCTATTTTCTAAAGTACTGCAAACATGTTTTAGGAAACCCTATTAACATGGAGGTAACCAACAAGAGAGCAACCTAATAAAAACACCTAAATTCATATCACAATTCATATTGGTACAAGGAAATTACTATTCTCAATTTATGGAAGAAAAGACAGTGGAGGTGGAAGGAGATGTTTGCTATATAAAAGAAATATTAAACTTGTTTTCTTGCTATTAACGTAGAACAAGAATGTAATGCAGAAAGTTATAGTGAAGGAGTTTTAGATTTGAAAATTCTTTATATTTATAGGTATCCCTAAGTGGAATAGAGAATCCCATGACCTTATGGATCTCTCTCTCTGTTCAGCTCGAAAGGTATCAAAAGAAAGCCTAGATGTTAACTTGTAAGGAACTCTGAAGGGAAAGGTTGGCCCAATGTGGTTACTGTGGTACTTTCCAACTTTGAAATACTTTTGGTCTGTTAAAGGCCTATGTAGATGGGAGTTTTTGTTTTCCTCATTATCATCATAATGCTCATTGTTCTCATTTCCTAAATTGTCTTTGAGTTCTAACTCTGTAACCTTAGTCATAGGACTCTGTTTCTAATAATTTAAATGAAAATGTCTTATTGTTGTCATCAATTACTTAAAAATATACCTTTGAAGCTATAATATTTTACTGAAAGTTCAAATATTTAACATTTTGTTCTTGAATCTCCATTGTTAATATTCTCCTCTAATATATACACATGAAAACATACATGCACGCACATATTATTATTACCTTCATACCTTAGGTAAATGTGGTGATAATATGTAATCTGTATTCAACTGAGAAAATTGGGGCTGCAATCAATTAAGTGATTTACCTTTCTTCACAGTCAGTGAATTTGTTAGAATTTGAACTCATACCTACTTGACTACAAATCCAACATGTTCTTTATGAAGATATATACCTAACTCATTGTTACTAATTTTTGTTTGTTGTAAGAAGAAATTAAGAACAAAATAGAATATTACAGGTAGAAAGTGAACTGATACAGATCTCGACAATTAAAAAATGAAAATCATATCCAATGGAGATACAAATTACTCTCCCCTCAAAAAAGGCTAACTACTAGAAATAACAATAACAAAAAAGAAATACAATAAAAGACACAAGGCAGAGAAAAGAAAGAGTATTCCTGTGTGTTGTTGAAATAACATAGAAAATATTATAGAATTGAAATAATATTGAGGCAAATTTAGTTAAGCTGTAGGCTACAAAATAAATCTTCAAAATTCAACAGGATTTCTGTGTAATAGCAAAAAAAAAAACAAAACAAAAACAAAAACAAAAACCTGAGAATGTAATAGTAGACAATCTCATTGAAAACACCAGTAAAATGAATTAAATTAAATATTTGGAAGACAATCAAGAAAATTGCATATATAAAGTATATATGTATATAAAGTATATAAAACAAATTCCTTTTAAAAATAAGAAATAACACAGATAATTGAAATTTTTATGGCCCATTGCTCGGTCATACCAAAATAATAAAAATGAAAGAAAATATCTGTATATCAAGAAAAATGCTAAAAATATGATAATGATAAGAGAATCACTTCAGACATGAAACTATATGATAAAACAAAAATCATTAACACCATATAGCATAGTTTAAAAAAATAGAAAAAGTAGGCCAATGAATTAAACAAGAACAAATCATGAAAAATAAATATAGCAATTTAGCATTTGATATAACTAAAGAATAAATTTGGGAATAAAGAAAGTCTTGCAAAGAAATATTATGCAATACAAAAACAATCTGAAAAAAATTAGTATAAGACTTTTCAATGTATCTCACTATAAACTCAAAACTAAAAAAGGGTACTCATTAAATATTTATTGATTGAAGGACTGGGAGGGAATATCAAGTATTATAACAAAAATTAAATATTAGAAGAGAAGTTTAACTTACAACTTTCAAGTCATGGGACATGATATTCCAGAAGGCAAAGCAGTTAGGAGTACAACTTAGAATCACCCACCCAGTGAAACTGAGTTAAATCAACAAGGGGAAAATAGACACTCAATGAAATAGAATGAAGTCAAGCTTCCATAAGGAAAATTGACCAAAAGAAATGAAGAACAAAAAAGTGATCTCCAATATCAATACATAATAAAAACTTAAAAAACAAAAAAACAAAACAAAACAAAAAAACAAACAAAAAAACAAACAAAAAACAGGAGAAATTCAATGGAGCTGAGTTTTTTTAAATACCAACATGAGAAGATAACTGTAATTAAAAAAATGTACCACTTATATTAGACTAGAAGGAATATATCTAGAGAGAGGTTACAGGTCTAAGGTGAATTTGAGTGAATAACATATAAATAACTGAGGGATGAGAAAGAAGAGTACATTGGATGCAAAAGAAAGGGAGAGGTATAAGAGACTAAATTATTTCACACAAAGAGGCAGAAAATTCTATTATAATGGAGGGAAAGATAGGATATAAACTTTAATTGGTATGGCTTAAAAAGAAAATAATACCCACAGTAAAGTTGAATATAGAAATCTACCGATGAATGACTAGAGAGGGCAGACTGAGAGAGTTGGTAGACAAAAGAAAGAACAAGAAAAAAGGAAAGAGGACAAATAGGAGGAGAAGAGGATGGATATGCCCAGTAGTCATGACTGTGAATATGATGGGATCAAATCTCTTATTAAAAAAAATAAATGAATAACAGAGTAGATAAAAACACAGAATCATACAATATACTATTTATAAGAAATACACTTAAAGCAGAGAAATATACACAGAACAAATGTAAGGGCCTGGAGCAAAATATTTGAAACTTCAAATGAGGTTAAAAAAATGTGTAGTAATTCTGATTTCACAAAAGCTAAAGTAAAAAAAAAATAGAGCTATTTAAATGAAATAAGAAAGGAAACTACAGCTTGCTAAAAGGCACCATAGACAATGAAATATTATTGTTACAAAACATTATTAAACATATCACAAATGATGTAGCATTGAAATTCTTAAAAAGAGGAGGTAAATGAGTTACAGACCAAACAAGAGGTAGAGCATTACAAAATGTAATATAGATAATTTTGATTATATTAAATTAAAGAGCTTTTGTACAGCAGAATCAATGCAATCAAAATTAGAAGGAAAGCAGAAAGTTATGAAACAATCTTTATAAGTATCTCTGCTATTTTTCAAATATAAAGAGAAGTGAGCCAAATTTTTAAGAATACAAGTAATTCTACAACTTATATAGAATCAAAGGATATGAACAGGCATTTTTCAGATGAACAACTAAAAGTTCTCTAATGATATATGAAGAAGTGCTATAAATCATCTTTGATTAGAGAACTAAAAATTGAAACAACTGTGAAGTACCACCTCATGCCTATCATATTGAGGATTATTTCAAAAAAGCAAAATGATAAACGTTGGAGGGTTTATGGGAAAATTGGGACACTAATGCACTATTAGTGGAGCCATGACCTGATCCAGGCATTCTAGAGAGATGTTTGGAACTATATCCAAAGTACAACAAAACTGTGTGTGCCCTTCGAACCAGCAATGCTATAACCAGGTCTGTATCCCAAAATGATCATGAAAAAAGGGAAAAAGGATCTACATATACAAAAATATTAAAATAACTCTTTTTGTGATAGCAAAGAATTAGATATCAAGGGAATCCCATCTATTGGGGACTGGCTGAATAAGTTATCTCATATGAATTTAATGTAATGCTATTGTTCCATAAGAAATGAAGAGTAGGTGGATTTCAGAAAAGCCTGGGTAGACACATAAAATGATACTGCATGAAGTAAGCAGAATGATGAGAACACTGTATATAGTAACCATAATAGTGTGTGAGAACCAACTGTTATTGACTTAACTCTGTCTCTTCATGATAATTCCAAAGATTAATGATGGAAAATACTATCCACTTTCCGAGAAATATAGATGTACATTGAATGTACATTGAATCATAATATTGTCACTTTTTTGTTTATTTTCCATCAATTTCTCCTTTTGGTTCATTCCTTCTTTTACAACATGACTAATGTAGAAATATGTTTATGTAATTACACATGTATAATCTGTATCAGATTGCTTACTATTTTAGGGGATGAAGGATAACAGGGATGAGGGAAAAATGAAACTCAAAATCTATGCTGAAAACTATATTTACATGTAATTGGAAAAATACAACATTATTTTAAAAGATTGCTTGTTAGATTGAAATTTGATACAGAAATTCTAAGAATTAATTTAGAACTATGAAGTAAAATAAAATAAATTTCTTTGTCTTTATACATAAAAATTCCCCTAGCTAAGCATATTCATCAAGGGTATCATTGCCTCCACCAAAAAAAAAAAGTCTCTGGATATGCCAAAATTTTAGAGCGGTATGTTTTGTTTGTTTCTTGAAGCAAAGAAATAGGAATAAAAATAGATGTCTATTGATAAAGGAAGGCTAAATATGATTCAGAATATGAAATTTACATTATATTAATATGCTAAAAGAAATGATAAGCATGATTAATCCAGAAATTTAGGAAAGAATTTATATTGATCTATATAAATTGATGTAAACTAAGCTAGGAAAATTACATACATGATGATTATAACAATGAAATTGGAAATAACACAACCACACAAAAAATCAAAACAACACTGATGAAAGAGATAGATGAAGTTATAAAAAATAATAATAATAATAAAACTACCTTAATTTCATTTTAGGAATCAGTTTGTATGGCTTTGGAACCATGCTTATAAAATCATTTGTTCAAATATGATCTTTTTTTTCTATTTTCTGCACATTTCCCATCTTCAGTATTTTTTTTTAAAAAGATATAATAGGGGAAATCTTTTTAAGAGGAAATACTGCAGAGTGAAATGTAGAAAATTTAAAATACATACATAAAAATTAAATCAATTTTTTCAGATGTTAATATCTAGTAGATTAAATGGCATGAACACAGATAAGTATGTGAATTTGCAATGCAATAAGATATTCAAAAGATATTATATTTAATAATATAGAGTAAGGACAAAATCTAGAATTAATTGAACATCACCCTTTGTATTTTTTTTTAAAATTCCCTTTAAACTTCAAGCATGGCCATATTAGATCTCATACTGTATCATAAAGAAACTAGTTCCTTCCACATCAGAAATAATTATAATTCACAAGAAAGATGAGGAAATATATTCTACTCACATATTCTTGAAATTCCCTTGACTTACTCTTGGACATGTAATTCTAAGACATACAATTACATGACCACCTTAAAACAATAGCAAAGAACTCATAGGATTTTTGTGAGGCTCAAATAAGATAATAATTATAAAGTATTTAGCACAGTGTTAACATTGAATACAACACTTAAGACGCAATTGATGCTATATAAATGTTAGGAATTATCATAATAATACTATCTTCCTCCTCCTTTTCCTTATTGTTATCATCATTAACTATTCTAAGGCAATTTGTGGGACAATGGATAGAAGGGTTAGGGTCCAGAATATAGGAGTTCAAATCCAATCTCAGACATTTTCAAGCTATGTAATGATGATCAAATCATTTGGCCTCAGCTTTGTTTACTGTAACTGGAGACAATAACAATAACTAGCTCCTAGGTTCTTGTTGAGTAACAAATGAGATAATAACATTTGTATGAAGTACTTGGCATAGTGCCTAACACACATTAGGTGCTACATTAATACTTATTATTTCTCTAATTTTCCTTGTTAGAGGTTTCCTTCACTGACTCATGCATCCTTTTATGATAATCCCAAGGCATAAATGCATTGTAAGACATAGAAAGGAAGGGAGAAAACTGGCCAAAGTAAAAAGAGAGGGTTTGAATAAATCTCTTTGAAAATCTTAAAGAACTGGTAGAATAAAATGACCACTATGATAAACTTCAACACATTCATCATCATCTTCAATGGAATAAATAGCATTTAGGAAATTATATAATATCTTTTAATGCTCCTAAACCATTCTCAGATGATGGCATATTTTGTTAAAACAAGTATTCTTCCATGATGCTCTGTAGCTATGAATAATGAAACAACACTATGTCCGAAGAACCAAAATAGTGGATGTCTCTCATGAGAGAGAAGAATGCCAGGTGTACATGGTGTGATGCTCATTTTCAACAAGAACGAGCAATTTAAAGAAGGGCACAAAAAAGAACTACACACAAAAAATAAATAATCAATGGACTCTGATATTTACTGTTGAAAATAAAAATCCCATAGATGAAATATCAACCAATTTAGCTACAGAAATAACTTGTTTATAAGAAGTGGTAATGTAACAACAATATACTTATATCAATATGTTTGTATATATATATATATGTGTTTATATGTGTGCACACATGTTTTATATGTGTATATACATACATGGAAATGGAATAAGTTCGATAATTAAATGAGAATTTAAAAAATTCCTTCATTTCCTTGTAGAAATTGGGATAGAATCTTACATTTTAGCACACACACATGTTATCTTCATTATTGCTCTTTAAATTATTTTCCTTGTTATACAGGGGGATTTCTTGTGTGTGGAGACATATTAATGAGTGATCCAGCAGGCATATATAGTATATAATCCCATGACCAGAAAGTTATAAAAGCATGTAGTATATAATTGTATATATACATAACATGTATAATACATGGAGATATCAGAACACATATTATAATACACATCTAGTATATTGTCATTGTATATGTTATCTATTATATAAAGTGTAATATATCATATACATATTATACATATATATATAATATATATTGTATTATATATAAAATGACTTTTATATAAAGAGAGGAGGAGGAGGAGGAGG
>JAJPUD010011950.1:32977-51763 GCA_023553655.1 Myrmecobius fasciatus
AAGAAGAAGAAGAAGAAGAAGAAGAAGAAGAAGAAGAAGAAGAAGAAATGAGGATGAAGAGGAAGAAAAGTAGGAGAAGGCCTCTTGATACTGCTCATGTACTGTAGAAGAAAACAAAAGGGATAATGGACAAAGTAACATAATGGATAGGATGCTGGACATGAAGTCAGGAAACCTGAAATTCCAAGCTAGTTCTGTGATTGTAAATTGTTCTACACTTCATTTTATTCATTTGTAAAAGGAAGATATTGGATATAATGCCCTCTGAGTTCCATTCAATTTCTAAATCTATTATCCTATTACTAAAATAGCCACTTCTGAAAAGAAAAAGGGAGGAAAGGAGGAAGGAAGGAAGAAAGAAAGGAAGATAGTCCTGATTCAGGTAGCCAATGCAATTATATTAGAAACCAAGATTGGGAAAGGGGAGAGCCCTAAACAATGCAGAAGCTTTAAGGGAAGACAAAGACAAGAGTTATAAAAAAATGAAAAGGGAAAGTGAGTTTTCATCTATACTACTAGAGGATGTACCCTGATCAATAAGGTCAGAGTCATGGAGACCCAAAGAAGGACAACCTGGAAACTTGCCAAAAATTACTGTTGAAAGATGTCAGAATGATATTTTTATTCCTTAGGGAAGACATCTCATTTATAAATACTCTATCTCTTATTCCCATTCACTCCTCCAACTCCACCTCTTTCCCACTAAGATCACTTTCCCCTTGGGATTGAATATATCTCAAATGGGAACAATTTCTTCTTGAGGTAGTTATGGTTGTAAGTATTAAAGATTTATAAATTTTGACTTGGTGTCAGTTTAATGCAAAGGAAAAGATATAGAATCATGATCATGTAAGTCTCCAGAATTGCCTTTTTCATGACAATGAGAACAATTTTTTAAATGAAAAAGAAATAATTGCATTCACATGCATATATGTCTATACATAACATACACACACATATACACATATACATATATGTACATACATACATATACATGTATATGTATGTATGGAAGTACGCATATTTCTTCCTCATATCCACAGACAAACCTTAGGAGTTTAAAGAAAAGAGTTTGGCATTTTATGTCAGAATTCTTCACTCTGTCAATATCCCACTACAAAATAGTTTCATTTGTCCCTAGAGATAGAAACTCATCCATTTGCAAATTGAGATTCTTGTGTATTGCTGATTTCCTTGGCTGAAATGATGGTTTACTGCCTTCACTTATGAAATAAATTCCCTGTTTTATTGAGTGAACAGCATCAAGAAGGACACTGCTTCTAACAAATCCATCCTGAGCTGCTAATGCTGGCACTTCTTGAGGTATATTGCAACAGTTTTTCCATCCTTCCTTGTTTTAAAGAAAAGATAGCTGACATCCTGGGAAGGAAACTTTGGTTCAGTCTTTTCATCTTCAAAACTAGGATTTATAAGTTACCCAACACTTTAGGCTCCAAGTAACCAATAATAATAATGTATAAACCCAAAGCAGAAGATACCCATTGTTGCTCAAAAGGTCAACGTTATTAGTAATGGTCTTTATAAGACCCTACCATTGTATGCTGCATTTTCATGGAAGGTGGAAGAGTGAAAAGAGAAATTTCCTCCAAACCAGAAAGACTGAGGTTCATGTTACTCCTTTAGAGGGTAAAATCAATTTTTAACTTATCAATGGGTTTGAGGTCTATCATTTACTCTCAACCTAGTCTAGCCTATCTGCTAATAGGATTTACCCAGAAGTGCCTACCATACTGACTACAGCTTCTTGGAGCTACAAATGATAGTAAAATAATTATCTTCTAAGCTTCTCATATGAAGCCAGATTTAACTGAGGATTTCACAGGTAAGGTCCCACACCTAGTTAAAGACTCTAGATGAATAAAAGTTCAAGACTCTTGACTCAAACAAAGTGGGCTGTTCTTTCCACAGTGCAAACAATAATTTGAGTAGTTTGTGTTAAACATAGCTGAGGAGCTGCTGACTATTTGATATAATATAAATTATCAACAATTTTATTAAAGAAAATCCTAGAAGGCAAAATTGTCAAATTTATAAATAATAGAATTTGAGAGTAATTGCTAATATATTATGTGATGGAGTCATGACCCAACACTAAATCTCAAGAAGCTAGAATTATGAAATGAATTTAATCAGATATAATTGAGTTATGATAAATGGTGATTTGGACATGGATTTTAAGGGAAATAATAATTTTATCAGTACAAATTTGGAGTCAGGTCAAGGTTAAGCAGCAAAGAAGAGGGAGAAGTTTCAGTGGATGGAAATCTCAATATGATTCAAAATAGGACTTTGTCAAAAGAAAAAATGCTAGTTAGATCTTTAGTTCTGTTAATTGATATATTATTGGAGTTAATAACCCCTTTATATTCCACCAGGCCAGACCATATCTGGGACACTATTCAGATTATGGCTGTTCATTTTCAAAATACATGAAAGTTGTAATTGTTTTTGTTTAGTCATTTTCATTCAAGTTTGATTCTCTTTGACTATCTTTGACTATATTCTTGGCAGAGCTACTAGAATAGTTTGCTATTTCCTTCTCCCGTTCATGTTACAGTTGAGGAAACTGAGGCAAATAGGATGAGGTGATTTACCCAAGTTCACCCAGCTAGTAAGTGTAAGCCATATTTGAACTCAGGAAGATGAGCCTTCCTGATATCAGGCCCAGTTCTTTATCTATGGTACTATTTAGATGCACTCTTCCACCTAGTTGCCCCAAAGACTGTATGGTCATTCACCCTTTGTGTGAGCAACTTTTCTCATTTGTAAAATGAGGGAATGAGCACCATAACTACATTATCCCCCCCCCTTCCCAGATCAGGAAGGGGAGGGGAAGATGTCATTGAGTGTTTTAAAGAGAAAACTGGAAAAAATGCTTTGTAAATCTTCAAGACCTACATCATGGTTGTACATAATTTTGCTCAGTCACTTCATTTCTGTTTCCTTCTCCATGACCCAATTTGAAGTTGTCTTTGCAAAGATACTAAAGTGGTTTGGCTTCCTTCTCCATCTCATTTTACAGATGGGAAAACTGAGGCAACTGGGGTGAACTGACTTGCCCTAGGTCTCCTAGCAAGTATTTGGTCATAATCAAACTCAGGTATTCCTGAATCAAAGTTTAGTTTTCTGTACATTGTACCACCTAGCTACCTGATATAAGATGTGCAATTATATTTTTTGTCCTGTAAAAATAGAAGGGTCTGTTGTGGTTATTGTTCTTTTACCAAAGGCTGTGGGTTCAGAATTCCTTGACTTTGTTTTATGTAGCATCATTCTTTTGGTTTACCACAGTCTGTAAAGAACAGATGGTGAGGACAAATTCAGTGTGCCAAGGCTACCAATTGCTGGCAGGTAAAGGACCCAATAGTTCCAAGCTTGGAATATTGTCCCTCCTAACTTGCAACTTTTGTTGCTTCTAAAGTCATTCAAGGCTCTTCTTGATGGGCAATCCTAAGCTGAATCTTTGCTGGCTTCCCCCATTTTGTGACCCTATTCATAAAATCTACAATCACAAATACACACAATTGTTAGAACTTTTCACCTAAAAATCAATGTATATATATTTGATACATACATTTCATAGTAAAACAACATTTTAAGAGTAGATTTTTTATTAGTTTTTTATTTATACATCTAATCACAAAACAGTGTCTTGATTTAATGTGTCCATTGATTAATATGTTAATGAATTATTTTATGCATTCATTTATTTGGAGAAGTGACAGGCCTGTCATTTCATTGATATATGAAATTCCCATTTAGGAAACTCCCTCTGCCAAGAGAGATCAGTAACTTTACAACATAAAATCTTAAATAATTTTTGTTTGGTTGGTTGTTTTTTGCAAATTTAAGTAGGTAATAAATGTTGGTTAGATTTAATTGAAATATTGAATTGAATTGAAGTAAACAAGATTTCTTTATTTTATGTTGAATGAATCAAAATCAATGATACATATAATGGGTAACATGTAACACCATTCTATTTCAATGCCTATGAGTCATTCAGTATTTGGTGATTTTGTCAAATGTGGTTCAACTCTTCTCATTTTGTGTGTTCCAACAAAAAGTGGCCTCCCCATTAGGCATAGAAGTGAATCTTAAGTCATCTAAGTTTATAAGTATAGAATACATGACCTAGGAGCCTACTAAGCTGGGGAAAAGGCTTAACAGAGATCCTATTAATCTATAGTGTCAAGAGTGGATTAACAAAAAATATTCTTGTTTGTCCATTGATGTTGAAGGAAAGCATGGTATCAGGAAGGTGGGATGCCATGACATTCAAGTGAATTGGACTGAAATGAGGGAGATCTGTGCAAAGTCACCAGTCTCACTTTTTCTTCCAAAACCATCTAGGTTGACTGGAGATGGCACTTGATGCAATGGGAGATCCTTGACATTTTTAAGCTATCATCTTCTAAAGCCTCACCCATTCAGCCATTTTATTCCTTTCTCCTTCTCCATGACTTCCTATTTAGTTGTTTTCTTTGCAAAGAAGCATGGTTTATCATTGTCTTCTCCAGCTCATTTTACAGATGAGAAAACTGACTCACAGTCAAGATTAATTTGTTCATCTGATCTGATCAAAACAAGATCTGGAAGACAGGAGTATCAAAGTCTGTGATATTTGAGGCCCAATAAGAAGAGAGAAAAGAGCCATCAGCTGGATAATTACCAGTGTTGCACTCAACAAACAAAAAACTGGAAGCCACAGACTATATGCCAGTAAAATTAAACTTTAGCCTCTGAAGAAGGGGAAGGACATAAGGGAGGGAAAATGGCAGTTATTATTAAAGAAATGTTCTTGGGAGATCTGTCAAAAAGAAAGCAATGATGATAATCAACCAGAATGTTCACATTAAGAGCATCTTATTCCATATTCAAGTTATTTTCATTTTTTAAGAGTTGAAAAAATTACTGCTGATTCTTCTTTGTGTTTTTTTCTTTGCAAAGACACTGGACTAGCTTGCCATTTCCTTCTCTGACTCATTTTACAGATGGAGAAATTGAGACAACCAGATTCATGACTTTTTCAGGGTCATCCAGTTAATAACTGTCTGAATCTTGATTTAATGCAAGTCATCCTAACTCTGGGCCTGGCTGATATTGTGCCCCCTAGCTTTCCCAAAACATGAACAAAACAAGGGAATTGTGAGGTTGGATTTTTCTGTGGGGTAAAAAAAAAAAAAAAAAAAAAAAAAAACTAGACTAGAGGAAAATACAATTAGATCCAGTCAGAATGATTTAGAATGCCAGACACAAGAGCAGTCACTAACATTTGAATGTCAACACTGATCTTAGTGTAATATATCCAATGAATGGAAACCCCACCAAAAACCTTATTGATTTGTCCTAAACAAAGAATTTCATTCTCTCCCTTTCTCCTTGCCAAAATATAACAATGAGTTTCCTTAGCCTGGCATCTGTGTTAAAAAGGTTGCTAACTGCATTTTAATATAATTGGTTTCATCTATGATATTGTTGATTTATTTAAAGAATCTTTCTGAAAAGGGTCCTATAAATATCAGCAGATTTCTCATTGGGACCAAGACACACAAGAAAGGCAAAGAAAACCTACACCATACAAATCTGATAGCATTTCAGTATTATTTATCTAAGGCAAGAGTACTTAATTTTTGAGTATCAAAGACTCCTCATGCAATAGACCTCTTCTCAAAGTAGCATTTTACTTATTTATTTATTTATTTATTTTTATTTATTTTCGTTTTTTTTTTCAAAGTAGCATTTTAAATGCTTAAATAAAATGCATTGAATTACAAAAGAAACTGAATACAATCAAAATATATTTAGTAAAATGCATATTTTTTTAAAATAATGTTCCAGATTAAGAAAACCAACCATATAACTTACTTCCCCCAAAGTGGATTGCAGTTCTTGTATGTTTCCATACTAAATTTGTGTCACTCCAGGACTGATAATCATCCCCAATCCCCCTTCAGTTAGGCTGATCCTGAAATGAAAAGCTGAGCAAACCCATGGTTGAACCCTGTTTTCAAAACCCTTTGAGTTTAGTTTTATCCTCTGTAAATCTCAGTCTAGAAGTAGCATTACTCTATAGCATGATGATGAGAATAACAAAGCATGCTGCCATGCTCATTTAACCATATTTATTAGACACCCCTTAAGGAGGCAATACTTTTCTGAAGCTCCATTAAGAGTCCTGTCCTTGTATTTGTCTTTCTACTCTAGGTTCCCAAAATGAAGCATTCAGGAATCACTTATGTCCTCTCAAACATTCTCCCCAGAGTTTTCCTTAGCTCTGTTCTTTGTATCACTTCCCTTGGGACAATTTCAATTTCCTTTTCACTCAGATTCAGATCAATACTGTATGTTCCCCATTCTCTGTTGGTTTGCCTCTTGAACTATGTTTTTTGCCTCTCAAAGGGAATTTAATCCATTTTCCCCAAATGAGAGCATTCAAATTCTGAGCAGAATCTTCAAATTCTAAGCAAAATCCCTCTTTCAGCCCTTGCTGTTTGGTGGGCCATCCCATGCCCCATCACTTCAGATAGTACTTGTCTCCTTGAATTATGCTGGGACAATGGCAAGGGAAAATGACAGGCCCAAGTAGAGCCCGGAGACCAATGCATTAGGTACTGTGATGATACAGGCCACTGAAGCTGCTTTGAAAGCTGAACAGCAAAAGCTGCCAAGGAATACAAATAGTCTAGAGGGCTAAGACCTCCCAAATTTGTTTGCAAACAAAAAGCAGGTAGTAAAAATAGAGTGAGAGAGAGAGACAGAAACAGAGAGAATGACACACAGAGAGATACAGAGAGAGACAGAGAGATAGAAATAGAGACAGAGACATAGAGGGAGAGAAACAGAGGGAGACAGAGAGGGAGACAGAAACAGAAACAAAGAGACAGAAACAGAGAGAAAAACAGAGAGACAGAGAGGGATATGGAGAGAGAAACAAAAAGAAATGCACAGGCAGAGTCAGAGAGACAGAGACAGAGACAGAGACAGAAAAATAGAAACAAAGAGAGACACACAGAGAGAAGAGCTGGACCATGACTAATGCATTTGAATCGTTTTGGCTCTCATTTTCTTTTGGGTGAATTGTGTAGACAATTTCAGATTAAAAAACAAACATTTATTAATCATTTGCCCTGTGGAAGGTATTGAGAATATAAGCTGGGTGGGGGGAAGCATGATAGGCCCTGCCCTCAAGGAGCAAATGCCAGGAGTACAGAAAATACAGTAAGTAATTGTAGTAACTAGTATTTCCAAAGGTTTTCAAGCATTCCAGTGCTTTTCCTATTGGCAGCAGAAGTTAGTGCTTATTCCATCTTAACTAGCACCCAATGATGAGAGGGCTGTTTCAGCACCCCCATTTTGAAAGAGAGGAAACTGAAGCAGAGAAAAGTCCAGCTATTTGCTTGACATCATGCAACAAGTAAGAATTTGAAGGAGAATTTGAACTCTAGCCTTTCTGATCCCCAGGCTCGTGCCTGGTGAGCTCACACTAGCTAGCTATCTCTAATACAAAGCAATGTCAGGGGAGCATCAGGACTGCAATCAGGAAGAACTGAGTTCTAATCAAGCTTCAGACACTGGATAAATAACTTATTTTTGCCTCAGTTTCCTCATCTGTAATATGAGCTGGGGAAGAAAATGGTAAAACCATTCCATATCTCAATCAAGAAAATTCCAAATGAAGTCACAAAAAATTTGGAGATGACTGAAACAACTGGACACCATTAACAAAATTGTGATTTCAAGAGGGAAGGAAAAAGAAAACTGGGCCACTTCCGGAAAACCATTAGCAGCAGGATTGGGAAAGTCATCCTAATAGTTAAGGAATGCCTTCCAAGCATGTGGGACATTCTCTGAAAAGACTTGGAGACAAAATAACAAAAATCTCAAATAAAAAGCTTTAAGAGATTTTGTTGTAATAATTTTTGTTGTTGAGTTGGAAGAATGATAAAAGTTTAGAATTTCTTAATATCCCTCATGAAATTTTCACGTGAATCAACATGAGATAACACATAAAAACACTATCTTTATCAGATCTGGCTTGAAGTTTGTCCTTTAATACTTAGTGGCTTTGTGATTTTGGGCACATTTCACTAATTTCTAAATGCTGCAGGTCTGTCAGGAAGCCTGCATTGGTAGATGGAGCTTCTTTGCTCAAAATTTCTCTACTTTGTTATCTATATTTCTCATCATTGAACTTCTACAACTCTGAAAAGGTACGAGTGACATCACAGGCTAATGTCTTGACTTTCATATGAATTGGTTTTAAGTGAGGCAGGGCTCTGTAAAGTTATGAGCCCCATTGATCTTCCAGGGTCATTGAAATCTGTTAGCGTTCGGTGGGGCACTAGCATGGTGCAGTGAGGAAGTACAAAGCCCCTGGACTGAGGCACCCAGGTGTAATCTCTGCAGCTGATAGGACTTGCCACTAGAGCAGAAATCCTGGTTGCATTGAGAATGCATCATCCAACATGACAAGTCTCCTTCCCTCATTGGCCTTGCATGGGACCTCATGGACCTGATATAACTCACAGGACCAGGAAGTAGGGGGAGTGTAGGACGTGATCATGTACAATAAAGACTTGTGCTTCCAAGCTCCTGTGTCCTGCTGCTCTGTCGAACATAAGAACTGTAGCTCAGTGAGGCAGCAGCCAGAAACATCCAAAGACCTGGGATAAGGTAAGACTGATAACCTGTGACCCAAGGTAGGTCACAGAAATCCAGTGTCAGGATAAAAGTCTATACAACTGGTGATGGTACATGATGCACTGAATTACTATGGAGACTTTGACATATGACCAAGCTCTGAGCACTTCACAGTGCTTGCCTCTGCTGGTCATCGCACACAAATTGTGCTCATCTACCTATTCCCCTTGGGGAAGGCTTCTTATGCTTTGTTTATAGACCCTCATAGCTCAGGGATGGGCTTGAGGCCCATTGGTTACCCTCAACTTGGTTTAGGCCTCTAAGTTTAGGTGGTTGACTAGGATCTGATCACCACACATGCTTCAACTTCTTGGAGTCACAACTGACAACTGAGCACCAAGTAAAGACCCAGTAAGCCCTTAAACCAGATGATAGTCTTTGAATACCTCATCCAACCCTAGAAGTTCCCCAATCCGTCCCTATGTTTATGAAAGGTACATGCTAACGTGCATGCTGGGGAAGGGGGACAAAAGATAAAAGTCTCTTCCTTTTCCTTACTTTCTTAATTCCCATTAGGAGAGATAACATGAATTTATGTACTTGTATTTGCATACACACTTACAAAATACATATTAGATAATTTGGCATGGTAAAGCATGATCTCAACCATGAAAGAAAAGGAAAAGCCTCAAACCCAGAAATGCAGAGGGAAATGAAATTACAATGAAGCCCTTGCCCATCATTATTAAAATAGCACAAAACAAATGTGTATATTTATAATCATGCTTATATTTGTTTATTTTATTTATTTATTTATTTATTTATTTTTTGCACTGAGGCGATTGGGGTCAAGTGACTTGCCCAGTGTCACACAGCTAGGAAGTGTTGTGTTAAGTGTCTGAGGTTACATTTGAATTCAGCTCCTCCTGATTTCAGGGCTGGTGCCCTATCCACTGCACCACCTAGCTGCCCCTTATATTTCCTTTGTAAACCTATTTTTTTTCAAAATGAAACCAGTGACTTAAACTGGAGAAATAAAAAGGATTCATCATAATAATAAATATTTATTGAGCTTACTATGTGACATGTATTATACAAAATTCTAAAGATAGAAATACAAAAAAAAAGACCCTGATGTCAAATAGATTATGGCCTAATGAGGAACACAACATAGAAAGGAGAGCTGAAAGGAAGGCCAGTGATCATTTACCCTTAGACAAGCTGTGATAGCAATGACAAAGAAGTACCAAATAAGTTTTGCTTGAAAATTCAAAAGATCCAGGATTCCTGTTGGAAAAAATCAAACATCCAATATGACCATGTACTATTGTTTAGTCATGTTTGGATCTTGCCATACCCATTTGTGTTTTCTTGGGAAATCAAATGACTTTTATCTGCTTTAGCTCATTTTGAAGAAAAGGAAAATAGGATAAAAAGAGTTAAGTGACTTGTTCAAGACACAAATAAAAAGTAAGTGATGCCAAATCTGAATTCAGGATTTCCTGATTCCAGGCCCAGTTTTCTATCCACCATAGCACTTAGTAGCCTACTAGTTTCCATGAAAAGATATCATGGAAAATAGATGTTTTGTCTTCCCTCTCTCTTTAAATGTTGGATAGAATTTATTGGTTCATCCTCCAATCAGAGGGTTAAAGGATACTGGTGAAATGCGAGTAAGAAAGCTGATTGAGTCAGAAGAAAATGAGCTTGTGCAATAATGAGTTTACTGGCCAATAAAGGGCAGCTAAATGGTGCACTGCTGCACTGAGCTTCAAATCAGGAAGACATCATCACAAATTCAAATCTAGCCTCAGATACTATCTATATTACTCTGGGCAAATCACTTAACCCTGTTTGCCTCAGGTTCCTCATGTGTAAAATGAGCTGGAGAAGGAAATGGCAAACCACAACAGTACCTCTGCCAAGAAAACCCCAAAGGGGATCACAAAAAGTTAGCTGTGATGGAAACAACACAACAGTTATAAAATGGTGGAGAAGTAAATAAGTTCAAAATGAATAGAGCCAGATGGGGAATGAGCAGATATCTGAGAACTGTTAAATGTCTTTCAATCAAATCTTTGAAATCCAGCCTCCTGAGTGATGTGATGCTGATGCCACAGAATTTTGATATAGCCAAAGAATTTGGTTTTGAATATTGTCAATGCACTTTCAAGGTGAATGCCTTTAGCCTGATCACTTTAATTCTCTGGTTGGACTAGATGAACTTTAAATTTCTTTACAATTTAATACTGACTAAGCTCATCAGCTAAAGTACTTTACAATGTAGTAAACTCCACAAAGACAAGGACAATCTCTTATTAATAATTGCTTTGCCCCTATATAATTCAGAGCAGCATTTCCCATGGCATCAGTATTTAATGGTTCTTTGATGTATTTTAACAGGAAAAATATTTGAATATTGAATGCTCTATAGCATTACATGCAGGATGAGCAAGGTCATAGGACAATAGATCTTGATTTGGAAGGAAACTCAGAGATAAGCTAGCTCAACACCCCTCCCTATCCCCACCCCATTTTCTTTCTCATGTACCAAATGCGTACATGAAGATCCAGACATGACTAAACAAAAGTAAATAGTCATTATTGGACTTTTCCAGTAGTAATCATTCTGAACCTTTTTGTACTCTCAAGGAACTAAAGCCCAAGGGGTCAAATGAGTTTCTCAGATCCCAGATGCAGCAAGCATAACACGAGATTTGACTATAAATCCCTCAACCTTATTTAGTGTTTTCTCCATTTTCCAATGTTTAAGATTGAGCAATGTTCTTTTTTCATCATTTTAATTTAATAAGACAAATTGTTGTGAAATTTAGAAAGAAATATGCATTCAGGAATAAATGATTTTTCTTTTGGGATTATTTTATTATTCTGTTGATAAAATTAATAGTTACTGAAGGTGTCAGATTTAGGACCTTATTTCTACTCCCACTCAAGTCTGAATCACATTCATTAGAATAGCAAAGTCTGCTATCTATAGGCACATGGTATGGTCAGTTTTCAACAGACTTTTTTTGAAAGTGTGAAAATAGCAATAAAAATATCTTCCATTTATGTAACACTTTTCAATCCTAATGTTTTCTGCATTCTATATAAGGCTAATTCCCACCCTCCATCCCCATGTGAAACTCCCACTTAGCTATTTGCAATCCCAAGGATATATCTCAGAATTGCATTTGTGAAAAAGATGGAAAGAACTTAATAGGATTGAAAGCAAAAATAAAATGAAAAAGGCCTTCTTCAGTCTCATCACATGTAATCAAAGAGAGTTTTGCATATCATATATTTATATAGTTTCAAAAATACATCTCTCTAGGAAAAAAAAATAAACATTTACTTTCCATTTCTATCATCCATCCATCTATTTATCTATCTATCTATCTTTTATCTGTCTATCTATGTGTATGTTTGCATATGCACCTATCTATATCTTTGCATGTTATAAATCAATACTTATGATAGGGTTATAAAGTCCTTTAGGGCAGAGATGGTTTCATTTTTGCCTTTGAATCTCTCACAACAATATGTTTGATACTTTTGAGTTATTAATTAAGGTGTGGATTTATTTTTTAACTCAGTATACTTATACTTAGTTTCTATTCCCAATATATAACACCCCAACACTACTCTATAAACTTCAGTGATTTCCTATTGCTTCTGAGATGAAAGACAAAATGTTATATTTATTCACAGCCTTTCACAGCCTTTCAGACCATAGCCTCCTCATATCTTTCCAGTCTTCTTGCTTTACTCCACAATTTATAGATGACACTGGTGTCCAGGTTATTTCATGAGCAAAACATTTCATCTTTTGGCTCTGAGTATTTTTTTTTCTGTTTACTTCTTATGTCTGAAACACTCTCTCTCTTCTACTTTGCTTATTTCCTTGGCTTTCTTTATGTTCCAACTAAGTTCTAACCTTCAATAAGAAGCCTCCCCAACCCCTCTTAATCCTAGTGTTTTTTTTCTTTGTTATTTATTTCATAAAAGTACACATATAAATATACGTACTTGTTAATACAAATATTGTACATGCATATTGATGCATAACATAGACACATATATAAATGTGCATATATTATATATAAAATATATATGTATATAAACATATATATACTTATTAATATATACATCTATATATATATACACATATTTCTGTATGTATCAATCCATCTAATAAATTGGAGATAAATGTCATATATATGTGTATGTATGTGTATTTTTATAAATATTGAGGGAGGAAGGGAGTCATCAGTCCTCTCTTTTCTACAAAAAAGCCCCCAAATCAGAATAGATCATTGTTAACCTAGTCATCCTAATTCCCTGCTCTATTCATTAAGCCTGGCCCTACAATTAAAAATGCAAAAAATATGGAATAAATGACTGGACATGAAGGAGCTTTAATGATGATCAAATCTGATGACTATAATTTCTCATACAAATGGCAAATAGGGAATAGGGATCCAGTGTTAGAATGTCACTTGCACAAGACCTCACAGGTACCATATATGAAAGGTCACCCTTGAGCTCAATATCAAAAGCATCATGGTATATTTAACTTGGAATTAAGAGTTATTCAGATGTCCTGAACAAGTGACCTTACTTTTCTATGCCTTGCATTCTTTATGTGAAAAATACGGGCATTGAATTGATGGCTTGCAAGGGCATTTCCAACTTTAAATCATCAAATCCATGATCAGTGAATCAATAGGTATTGTTCTCTCTTTGGTGCCAAAAAGAAATAAAATGGGCACAGATCAAAACATGAAAGAACAGGAAACTTGATGACTCTTCAGAAATGGAAATATTTTAGTTAATTGCATCATGGATCACAGATTAAAAATAGATGTATGTTTTCTTTTTTTTTTAATTACTAGGTTGAACTAAGTCAAGTAATCTGAAATTTCCAAATGTTGTTTCTTTCTCTGTTAAATGGGATTGGAAAGAGGAGATCAGAATGGATTCTTTCTCTGTTAAAAGAAGTGGTTGAAATGGATGGCCTTTAAGGTTGCTTGAAGTTCAAGTGATTGATTAATCTATGAAAAGCTAATCTGGCTTCCTAAATATTCTAAAGAAATTAGATCTCCTGAGTGGGAGGAGGCAAGAAGTATCACCATTAACATTGAAAAAGCAAATAAAAAAGAGAATTAATAACAAAAAAGTAAGAAAGGCACTATAGTATATCAGATTTAAGAGTGACCTTGAAACATAGGTCATCAGCATTGAGAAGGATCATAGAACAGAATGCATCAGAATTGAGATGGGACACAATACACAGAATGTTAGAACTGGAAGGGGCCCAATTATCATATACAGTAACAGCAATATTGTTTTAAGAACAAGTTTGAGCCTATAACTGATTGTGATTATCATAAATGCAAAGGACATAAGATGGAAGATGCTGCCTGCATCCAGAGAAAGAATTGATAAACAGAAGTACATATGGAAGGATTTCATATATCTATACATTATTGTATTTAATGGTAGCCATCTCTAGGGTGGGAGAAAGAAAATATGAAAAAAGAAATGTACATGATAACTTTGTTATATATTAAAAAGAAATAGCAAGTTCTGCATAACAGATTTGCAGTTTCATGTGCAATTATATTTTTATTACATAATGTTACAGAAATATTTGTTTTAGTATGTAAATTATAAATAAACTAAATACATATATTTAAGGAATGGGAAGAGAGCAAAGAATTGTAGCAGGTGGTGGTGAAGTAGACATAATACTGAGCCCAGAGATATGAAAGACTGCCTTTGATACTTATAGATATGTGCTATCAACTAAGGACAAGACACTTAATTTTTTATTACCTTAGTTTTCTCAGTTGTAATATGGAAATAACAGAAGATTGATATGAGCATCAGATAAGATAATATTTGTAAATATTAGATCACCCAACATATAAGGAAGAATTTAAGAGATGGAAAAGATCTTAAAACCTAGAATTTCAGAACTTACAGAATTAGTAAAACATAGAATGTCAAAGACAAAAAGGAAGTCTCAGTTCATATAGTCCAATCCCATCATTTGAGAGATAATCAAGCTTTGGAAAACCCAGAGAGGTTAGAACTTAGTCTTCTGTCTCCCATTGGAAAAATTCTACCAGCAAACATATAAATATGATATCCTCATTTCCTTATTTTCACTATTTAAAAGCATTGATACTCAGTACCATTGAGGAACAGTGTAGTCATTCATAAATAATATTAACAATAATATTTTATTAATAGTATTAATAATTTTATGAAATTAATAATTAATTGAAGTACATTTTATTGCTTACTTGGAAAAGTTTTGATCCCCCCTTGAAGGATTTCCCAACTGTACATAATGTCCATTGATTCAGACTGTTTATATTTGAAGACTCTGGTCATATGAGGCAAAATAATTGCCCTGGATTCATGTAAGATTTTTTAAATAAATGTTTACAATGTCTGATTGATTTTCCTGTTTGTTTAAAAACAAAGAACAGTTATTCTTTTTTTTGTGATTCATTGTGGATGGAAATATGATGAACTGGGAGACAGCCTGAATTAGAATATGTGATCAGTGGAGCTACATACTAATCACAGCTATGATACTAATGAGGTATGAAATTTTGGGCAAGTTATAATATCTTTCTAGCCTTCAATTTCTCCATTTTAAGTCTTGAATGTAGATTATAATATTCTTAAGGACCTCCCCAAAAGAAAATAAATGTCTAATATCCTATATAGGGATAGAACATAATTTCTTTTTAATTTTATCCTTGTTTGAGTGTAGCTGGAGGGTTCAAAATCCTATTTCAACCCACTACACCTGATTCCTTTTCTTAGCCCCAGCAAATTTGTTCTTATAACAAAGGGGGGAAAGGTAGTATGTGACAACATATGTAACATTTAATATCTATAGCCCTCACCATTTTCATGAAAAATGATATTTTACCAAAAAATAGGCTACTCAGCCATCATTAACATATTTAATTTAAGCTTAACAAAGTGCTTATATGTGTATATATGGACCTGTATGTACATATTAATTAATATTCTCTAATGTGAAATAATGTGAAGGAAAATATTTCATTCTCAATTATGTAGAAACCATATCTATTCTACATTAGTTTGAATGTTCCAGATAAAAGAAATTCTCATCCTTTTTTTAATGGGAAGGGTATGAATTCTTTTGATTATTTTTATTTCATCTAGACTTGAGTCATTGATGTTTGCTGCTCCTGAGAATTACTTGAAAAATGAATGGGTTTGGAGAAAGGAAAGATGATTAGTCTCACAGAAGGTCACACTGCTTGGGGAATTTAACCTTTCTTTGAAAATGATGACCAAGCCGAGAAGTTTGATTTTTAAAATATCATATAATTTCAAGGAGCTGTTATTTCTTCATAGTTGTGAGAAACCTAAAAAAGCTGAAGACCACCTTCATGTCTCAGGAGATAATTTGAAGAGTTGTTCTTGATGAATGGAAAATACGGAAAATAATAAGAAAACCCTAGCTAAAAATCTTTAAATGAGCTTCTCTGAAATTTTACGAGCTTTGTCTTCACACTGCCCATGACAATACCCATTTTAAGAGCCTTTTCATCTTGTACCATCTGTCAAATTCTTTCCTCTTCTCTAGAATGAGTTTCAAGAAGCCAGAATGACATGGACTACATTATAAGTTTTGAAAAAAAGAGCACAACTATAAAATATTTCTCTTCATATTTCCTTCTTTATTAATTCATGTCTCAATTCAGCACAGTTATTATTTTGATAGTTATAGTATTGACAACTAATATTTTCATCAACACAGTAATAGTGCTCCTCCAGATAATACAAATTCATGCCCCATACTCCATTATATTCAATCATATTCTTATCCTCTTCAACCCTATTCCTCCAAATTCCTATTTCATCTGTTTCACTATGTTCTCTGGATTGGCTGTTCCTCAATTACAAACTTGCTTTTACCTTACACCTTTTCCCTTACTTATTTCATCTTCCATTTCTCACTGAGAGCTTAATCACTCCTGATAAAAATGGATCCTAAGTTACTCATTCTAAAATTTAGTATTGCTTGTACTTTCACTCCTCTCAATAACTGGTAATCATAGAGTCAAATTGCTCTTTACCTCCATTTTTCACTCTCAAATACTGTCTGTGGCATAATCCTCAGGAATCTCTCCTTTGAGTTTACACCATTCAAATGTCCAAATCAACAAAGATTCTAGGGATAGTTAGCCATCAAGTCCCCAAAAATGGTCATTCATTTCTCAATGAATATGCCATCATTTTTTTACTTGCTTATAAAATCTTTGAAATCGTCTTTCCTTCCGGGGGTGGAGCCATGGTGGCAGAGATCAGACAGGAGTCTCTGTAACCTCCTCTAACCTCCCCTCAAATCAACAACATATGAAGCCTCTAGACTGATTCTGAAGCAAAAAAATCCACAATATCTGGAGAACAACATGATTCTAGAAGAAGATACTCTGGAAGAACTTCAAAACAGGTCTGTTTTAATGGGGCAGGGGGTGGTCTACTGAACCCAGACTGAAGCGCAGGGAGACCAGGGCAGGGAGCTGGAGCAGGGAGCTGGAACAGGAGTCGGAACAGGAGTGGGAGCATTGTGCTTTTCACACACCTGGGAGTCTTCTGCGGGCCTCTTGGAACAATTTGTCCTGATTGTGGGCAGGTGGTTTGGAGGGTCTGCCTTTTTGAGGGGGATAGATTGTGAACCACTGAACCCCTGATGAGCATCGTAACTAGCTGCCATTACACAGCACCTTAAAGCAATCAAACAACAGGACTGGTAAGCACCAGAAATAATTCAATCAAATAATTCAATCAGCGGAGCTGCCCAGTACCTTGAAATAATTCAATCAGCAGAACCGCCCCCAGGGTGAACTAAAGCAGAACTGCCCAGCCCCTGACATAATTCAATCAGCAGAACTGCCCAGTTCCTGAAATAACTCAATCAGCAGAACTGCCCCAGGGCAAATTAAAGCAGCTCTCCCACCTTTGCCCTAAACAGACCTCACACTTTTAAAAAAAAAATGAATAAAAAACCGAAAAGAGCTCTCACCATAGACAACTTTTATGGAGAGAGGGAAGAACAGACCTCAAATCCTGAGGCCCCTAAAGGTAAAGCAACTCCAGAAAAAGCCCCAAAGAGAGACATAAATTGGTCTCCATGTCACAAGGCTTTCTTTGAAGATTGCATAAAAAAATCTTAAAAGAGAGTTAGAAGAAACATGGGGAAACGAAATGAGATCACTGCAAAATAAAATAGAAAAAATGGAAAAAGAATGCAATGAACAAAAAGATGTAATTGGTCAATTGCAAAAGGAACTAAAAACAGTAACTGAAGAAAATAAGACATTAAAAATTAGAATTGAACAATTGGAAATGAATGACTCATCAAGACTTCAAGAATTAGTCAAACAAAAACAAAAAAATGAAAAGATAGAGAAAAACATGAAATATCTCCTAGGAAAAACAACTGACCTGGAAAATAGATCTAGGAGAGACAATCTAAGGATTATAGGGCTTCCTGAAAGCCATGATGAAAAAAAGAACCTGGACACTATCTTCCAGGAAATCATAAAAGAAAACTGCCCTGATATTTTACACCCAGAAGGCAAAATACTCCTTGAAACAATCCACCGATCACCTCCTGAAAGAAACCCAAAAATTAAGTCCCCCAGAAATATAGTGGCTAAATTCCAGAACTATCATACCAAGGAAAAGATATTACAAGAAGCCAGAAAGAAACAATTTAAATATCGGGGAGCTACAATTAGGATCACACAGGACCTAGCAGCTTCTACTTTGAAGGATCGAAGGGCCTGGAATCAGATATTCCGAAGGGCAAAGGAACTTGGATTACAGCCAAGAATAAGTTGCCCAGCTAGAATGAGCATTATCTTCCAGGGAAGAAGATGGTCATTCAATGATATAGGAGAATTTCACCTATTTCTACTGAAAAGACCAGAACTGAACAAAAAATTTGATCTACAAACACAGAACACAAGAGAAACATAAAAAGGTAACAAGAAAAAATAACTCTTGAGAACTATATTTATGTTATAGATACTTATAGAATGAGGGTTGATTTTATGAATC
>JAJPUD010011951.1:0-44227 GCA_023553655.1 Myrmecobius fasciatus
TGATGTCCTGCCAAGAAAACCCCAAACAGGGTCACAAAAAATAGGACACAACTGAAAATGAGTGAACAATAAAGCAGTTCTATTTCTCTCCTTGCTTTTACTGCTAAATTTCTAGAATGAATGCACAAGACCTCCTGCTATTTCATTCTGCCTGATCACCTTAATGACTTGTAATCTGGCTTCTGCCCTCCCCCAAGCTACTGAGTTGGATTGTCTGAAGTTACTAGTAGCCTCCTAAATGTCAAATCCAATCCAATGGCTTTTGCATCCATAGTTCTCATCCTCCTTGACTATTTATAACATATGACTAATATTCCTTCCTTCTGGACAGTCTCTTCTTCCTCAGTTTCAGAAGCACTACATTCTCTTGCTCCTCTTCTTTGGGTTGTCTTGGACAAGACAGGGCTATAGTACAGAGTTGTTTGATAGTAGCAAGCGGAGTTAAACATGGAGCAGTGGTCATTTGGGGGTATACTGGTACAATCCTGTCCAGAAGGTACAGACCAAGAATAGGTCAGAGATCCAAGGTTAGACTGGCTGGTACAACGTTGCTAAAGCACTGGAGAAGGGGGTTCTGCCAGCCAACTGTGAAAATTGAGATGTTTTATTCCTGTCCTGTCTCCAGAGGGAGCCTTCTCTCCTTATACACAGGCAGAGGTGATAGAAAAAAAAGCCTCTGATTCCTATGATTTGGGTACAAAGTCTTAGTACTGATATATATAAATATATATATATATATATATATTAAAACTTTGTGACTCTGGTCAAATAATTCAACTTCTGTGAACCTCCTTTTTCTTATATTAAAATGGAGATAATTCATTCAGCAAAACTTTATATTACACACATGTAAGTTAATATTATTATTACTAATTATAGTACTTCTGGTAACACAAGACCAGAATCAATTCTGATTCTCTAGATTAGGGATGGGAAGCATCCAGCCTGCAGGCCTTATAAACCTTCTGAAATCATTTTGTCTGGCCCTGCCAAGGCAATTAAAGGTGATGATGAACTGAAAGCCAAATACAACAACAACCATCTCCCACTGCTTGAGTTCTATAAATTGATAATGTATGGCAAGTGAATGATGTTATAAATATCTAAGTGGATCTTAAGGGGAAAAGATTCCCCACCCTACTCTAGATTCTAGAAGAACACAAAATCATGGACCTAAAGCTAAAAGGTACCTTTTTTTTTCCTGAGGCAATTGGGGTTAGGTGACTTGCCCAAGGTCACACGGCTAGGAAGTATTACGTTTATGAGGCTGGATTTGAACTCAGGTCCTCATGACCTGTGCTGTATCCACTGAGCTGCCCCAATTAAAATGTACCTCAAAAGTCATTTGTGCTGCTAATGTCATCCCTTTCCAAGATTATCTTCCAGCTCCTCTATTTATCTTATATGTATTGATTGGCATATGTTGTCTCCTGCCTTAGAATGTAAGCTCCTTGAGGACAGGGGGTTGTCAGTGGTTGCTAATAGCCTAAGTGTATTATTTTTGTTTGATTGTTTTATTTTTTTTTATTTAAAATTTTTTCCACTTGGTATTTTGTTTTTTTCCAATTACATGTAAAGATAGTTTTCAACATTCATTTTTATAAGATTTTGAGTACCAAATTTTCCCCCATTCTTCCCTCACCTCTGCCCTAAGACAGCAAGCATTCTGATGTAGGCTATACATGTACAATCATATTAAACATTTCCACATTAGTCAAGTTGTGATAGAAGAATCAGAACAAAAGGGAAAAACCACGAGAAAAAAAAAAAGAGAGAGATGATGGTGTGCTTCAACTTGCATTCAGACTCCATAGTTCTTTCTCTGGATGTGGATAGCATTTTTCATCATGAGTATTTTGGAATTTTCTTAGATCATTGTATTGCTGAGAAGAGCTAACTCTATCAAAGTTGATCAGCACATAGTGTGTTACTGTGTACAATATTCTCCTGGTTCTCCTCACTTCACTCAGTATCAGTTCATATAAGTATTTCCAGGTTTTTCTGAAAAGGCAGGGGCTGTTTTTGCTTTTTTCTGTGCATCTCCAGTTCTCTGGTACATAGGAAGCACTTGATAAAAACCTGTTCATTGAACAAGTTAATTTGACCCTCTCATTTTACAGATGAGTGAACAAAGCCCAAGAGAAGTAGTCCTCACCTGTTCAATATCTGTCACTAAAGAATGAGAGATGTCCTTCAATTAAACTAAAGGCTTGTCTGGTTTGTCTGTATTCTGTTGAGATAGGAAGGAATCTTCTTCCATTGCAGGGTCTGATCCCATTTGTAGCCTGACACCTTTCCTTCTCCCAGGTTCCTTTTGGCAATTCAAGGTGCTAGTGGAAGGACCAGATAAGATGGGAGTGGAGGATGGGAGACTGATAGGGTAAAGCACCTTCAGGAGCAACTTTCAAGCTCATTGTATATCCAGAGTGATAGGTATTACATAGTTGGTACTTTCAGATTCTTGAATCTAGGATTATCCTGACTATTAATTTCTTGTTATGACTGACATAAAAGGGAAGATACTACATAGAAGTCAGTGTTAGTTTATACAGTTATATAGAATTAGTTTATATAGAGTTAAGAAAAGGTATAACTACTTAAAAGAAAAAAAAAGATTTTACTCCATCATCTCATTTGTTTAAAAAAAAAGGGGGCAGTCCTGATAAACGAAGCTCTCTGAAGGCTTCAGGTCAGCCTCAGTCTCACTGCTTCAAGATAGGCTATTTCTATGGAGAGGAACATGTGGACAGTAACAGTAGCATTAGGAGCTCTCTGGAGGCTTCAGGTCAGTCTCAGTCTCACTGCTTCAAGATGAGCTATTGCTATGGAGAGGAACATGTGGACAGTAATAGTAGCAATTAGGAGCTCTCTGGAGGCTTCAGGTCAGCCTCAGTCTCACTGCTTCAAGATGGGCTATTTTTATGGAGAGGAACATGTGGACAGTAACAGTAGCATTAAGAGCTCTCTGAGGCTTCAGGTCAGTCTCAGTTTCACTGCTTCAAGATGGGCTATTTCTATGGAGAGGAACATGTGGACAGTAACAGTAGCATTAGGAGTTCTCTAGCTGTAATGATTATAGAAGAAGGAGATTGTAGATAAAAACATTTTTAACTCTACAGAAATCTGAGTGCTGCCAATTGAGCAAACTATGAAATTCAGGCTTCTACAGCAATCGGACTATTTCAAGGTGACCTGCTACTATTATTTTTTTTCACCTCATCTGGGAAGCTGTCTCTGTTTTCCTTCTAGACACTGCTTTCTTTCTCTGGATCTCCAGATCAACTTGTTAACCTAGTTACTAACTTACAGCATATTTCTGGTACTTCCATATGTGGTACTGGCTTTCCTCTCCCTTATCTCTCCTCCCTCCCCCCTCTCCCCCTACTCTCCAGCCAGGGAGGCTTCAACTGGACCCATGGAATATACGCAGCTCTATCCTTTTGCTGGGGAAGGTGGGATAAGGGATATGGGAGTGCTGTCCTTAGGAAAAAGAGATGTGACCTTGGACAAGTCTAGGCTTTAGTTTCCAGTCTGTAAAATGAGAAGTCTAGACTTCTAAGGTTCCTCTTAGTTCTCAATCTATGTTCCTATGATATTGAATATCCTGAGATTAGAGGCTTCAAAGGTCAATCTGTTTTGCCTGGCATTTGATCTGGAAATCTTTTATGACTAAGAAACTAAATTATCTTTCTTAGACATTATAATTTTTTAAATCTCTCAAATCCTCAGCTATTTCTTGTTGCCATTTAGTTGTTTTCAACTTTTTTAGTCATTTCCTTCTCCAGCTCAATTTATAGATGAGGAACTAAGACCACAAGATGAATGATCCCCCAGGGTCAAACTGCTAGTAAGTGCCTGAAGCCAGATTTAAACTCAGGAAGATGAGTCTTACTGACTTCAGGCCTGACATTTCATCTACTGGGCTACCTTACTGCTCTCCTTCAGTCAGCAGCCCATTCCAAATTCTGTAAGGAAGTTCTGTGATTATTTGCATTGTGGACCTTAAATTCCTTATGTTTGAGATTAAATTTATTTCTTCTGATTTGAAGGGACTTGGTGAAATCTTTGCTCCTTGAGGACAAGTATTATTTTAATCTTAATCTCAAAGTTAGAATGGAGAATTGGCATCATGCCATTCAATCCTTCTCATTTTATAGGTGAAGAAACTGAGGCAGAGGGATGAATTGCTTTGTCCAAGGTCAGAAAAGCAGTAAATAATGGAATTGGGATACAAATTTAGGTCTTCTGTTCTTAATCTAATGTTCATTCTAATCATGCCTGTAAAACAATATATCTATTGTTTGTTAGGTGAATATCCTGCTTCTCATAATCTGCCCTTAATAAATGCTTGCTGAAATAATATAACTACAGAATATAGAAAGGAATATGTCACTAACTTCCAGAGCCCTTTTGCCTACATTATCTCATGTGATCCTTATACTAGCCCTAAGACGAGAGTGATTTATTTTCAATTGACAGATAAGGAAACTGAGCCAAGCAGCTAATAAAGCTAGTGTTGATCATTAGAACCTAAAGGGCCTCTTCCATTAGACTAGTTATCTTTCTAACATGTGTACAATCAATTGACCTAAAATAGGAAGGAGAGAGTAAAATTTGTTCTAAATGCAAAAAGAAACGTCAGAATGGGGTCATAAACAGCATTAGTAAATAACAACCTTGATTAGATAGTCAGGGAAATACTGGACTTTGAGATTATTGAGCAAAAGGCAAAGAGAGAATACACTGACGAGGCAGTAAACAAGCAGACAGAAGAAAACTTAAAAAGTGGATGGTTGGCTCAGAGAAATAACAGCTCTCTTCAGACTGCCCTTTAGTCCTTTTCTGCCATATCCACGCTCTATTTATCCTTGAATCCTGAGATGGATATGCATAATCACAGACCATAGCCCTCCTGCATTTGGAGTCTTATATGCACATATACAGGCTATAGCCCTTAGGATTCTGGGTAACAGAGGAAGCTGCATTAAAATATTCAGCAATACTATGCACACACCAAAGGCAAAGGGTTCTTCATATGTTCTATATCTGGCATGCATAAACTCTTGAGCTTCACTTCTTTGGGAATGATGCCATCCACTCCTGGCCACAATGCATCTTACCATTTCTCTCTGACCTTCCAAGGTCAGTTGATTTTTTAATAAATAGTTGATTTTTTCAGAGAGGGTGGTATTCCATAACTCATTCATATAGCATGCCTGGAAATATGTTAAACATATTAAACATGTAAAAATGATGGGCCAGCATTTTTCTATTATTTTTCACTCATTCTAGACAATAATAATGTACTTGTGTTTATGTATTCTCTATCTTACAAATTATTTTAAATGATTTAAAAGTGCATTTTTCTTTTTGAAAAGTGTATGGACTAGATGAGGGCTGGTTTTCCTTCACAGGAAAGAGAGTATAACATGAGTCAAACCTGGAAATATTGTAATTTTATAGTCTTTATATGTAATTTTGTTCAAATATGCCTTTTACTAGAAAATATTTCTTGGCTTCTCAAGTGGGATTCATGTTGTGAGTAAGTACTGTTTTCCCATTTCTACCCATTCCTCATCTTACATACCGAAAGCCCCCCAAAAAGGTAATATGTTCAAGGTCAAGACTATTAGAGTTAGGAGTGACCTGGTTGGTTCAATTCATACCAATACAAGAATCTTTATATCATCCCTGACTGAAGAATATTCATGCAAACTCTTCTTTTTTATTTTTTATTTTTTTTATTAAAGCTGTTTATTTTCTAAACATGCGCGTAGGTAATTTTCAACATTTACCCCTGCAAAACTTTGTGTTCCAAAAGTTTTCCCTCCCTTCCCCTTATCCCCTCCCCCATAGTCAAGTAATCCAATATATGTTAAACATGTGTAATTCTTTTATATATATTTCAATAATTATCATGTTGCATAAAAAAATAAGATCAAAAAGGAAAAAAAATGAGAAAGAAAACAAAATGCAAGCAAACAACAATAAAAAGAATTGAAAATGCTATGTTGTGAACAATACTATATGATGATCAATTCTGATGGACATGGCTCTCTTCAACAATGAAATGTTTCAAACCACTTCCAATTGTTCACTGAAGAAAGCCATATACACCCAGAGAGAGGGATGTGAAATGTGGACCACAACATAATATTTTCATGCTCTCTATTGATGTTTGCTTGCATTGTGTTTCCTTTCTCTGATTTTTCTTTCTTGTAGATATGATTTTTCTTGCACAAAAATGATAAGTGTGGAAATATGTATACATATATTTGATTTGTCAAGTATTTTAACATAATTAACATGTAGTGGATATCCTGCCATCTAGGGGAGGGGTGGGGAGTAGGGGGGAAAAATTTGTAACAGAAAGCTTTTCAAGGGTTAATGTTGAAGAATTACCCATACATATGTTTTGCAAATAAAAAGTTTTAATGAAAATGCTATGTTGTGGTCTGTACTCATTTCCCACAGTCCTCTCTCTCATTTCCCACAGTCCTCTCTCTGGGTGTAGATGGCTCTCCATCACAAGATCATTGGAACTGGACAGAATTACGTCATCATTGAAAAGAGTTATGTCCATCAGAATCGATTATCGTATAATCTTGCTGTTGGTATGTACAATATTCTCCTAGTTCTGCTCATTTCACTCAGCATTAGTTCATATAAATCTCTCCAGGCCTCTCTGAAATCATCCTGCTGGTCGTTTCTTATAGAACAATAATATTCCATAACATTCATATACCATAATTTATTCAGCCACTCTCCAACTGATGGAGTTTCCATTCAGTTTCCAGTTTCTTGCCACTACAAAAAGGGCTGCTACAAACCTTTTTGCACATGTGGGTCCCTTTCCCTCTTTATGATCTCTTTTGGACACAAGCCCAGGAGAGACACTGCTGAATCAAAAGGTGTGTACATTTTGATAGTCCTTTAGGTATAGTTCCAAATTGCTCTCCAGAATGGTTGGATCAGTTCACAATTCCACCAACAATGTATTAGTATCCCAGTTTTCCCACATGCCCTCCAACATTCATCATTATCTTTTCCTGTCTTCTTAGTCAATCTGAGAGGTGTGCAGTGGTACCTCAGAGTTGTCTTAATTCGTGCAACCTCTTCTTAAAGCATTCATCCTGTGAAAGGGAACCAATTGTTTGCCAAGAATTTGATTCCCTTTTTGGACATAGCATAGAACTAGCAAAAGCATTTAAGAGTGGCAGAAAATGGGGGAAAACAAACATACAAAATCATAGTAATACTCTTAGCAACCATTCTCCATATTCCCCAGGATAGAATAGGAAGGAAGTTTGCTCAATATCTTCTCCAGTTTCCTATTAGGAAACTAAAGAAGAAGGCAAAGTCTTAGCAGCTTTGGGCATCTGCTGCTCATATTATCTCATTTGTCATTTCAATTCCTATTTCCGGTTTTCTGCAACTGGCAATTTCCACCACTTCATTGGCTTACTGACTAGGAGACTATGTGGCAACCTGATCATTTAACCCATCCATGATGCCCTGACCAAGTGACACTTCCATTATATGACCTGACTTTATTTCCTCTGCCCACCTTTGCTGTTCATTTAAAACCAGCCTAATGACTTGAAAATTTAAAATCTTGATTTCCTGCCAGCAAGTCTGAGAAATGTGGGCTAAAAAATATGATCAGTTGAATTTGAAACTGATTGAATGGCAAGACTCAAAGGATCATTAATATTTTGATGCTAACTGGAAGAGAAGTTTCCAATAGAGTAGCCCAGGGATAAATACTTGATGTTATAATTAACAGTTTTATTAATGGTTTAAGCAAAGGCATTACATTATTCTTATTAAATTTTCAGATGACAAAAAACTGAGAGGAATAGCTGACATAAGCTGGAGACAAGGTAAAGATCTAAAAATGGCTTGATGGGCTAGAATTTCGGGCTGAATCTAATAAAATAAATTTTAATAAAGGCAGATGTAAAGGCTCAAGAAAACAGGTTTTTAGTGGATGACATACTCAATATAAAATTCTATAACCTTGTATCCAAAAACTAATTTAATATTGGGCTGCAATGAGAGAGCTGTTGCCTCCAAGAATAAGGACATGATAGTCCCACTGAACTCTGTCCTTGTTAGACCATTCCAGGAGCATTGTGTTTAGTCACAGTTAAAGAGAAATGGTAATAACCTGGAGAATGTCCAGAGGCTGGCAAGCAGAATGGAAAAGGGTCTTGACTCCATGATATATGTTGGTTGAAGGAATTGGGGGTGTTGAGGAGAAGAGGAGACTCAGAGGAAACAAAATAAATGTCTTCTAGGATTTGGAGGGTAATACTGTGAAAGAATAATTAGTTCAGTTATGTTTGGTCTCAGAGGGCAGAACCAGGAGCAATGGGTAGAAGAAGCAAAGAGGCAAGTTTAGGTAGGATGTCAGGAAAAGCTTCAGAATGTTTAGCTCTCTAAAAATAGAATGGGTTGCCTCAGGAGGCAATGGGTTCCCCTTCACTGAAGATCTGTAAAAGAAGGTTAAATGGCCATTGTTTGAACATGATGTAGTAGGGATTTTTTGGAGGGTACAGGTTGGAATAGATAGATGGCCACTTCCAACTCTGATAGTCTGTGACCTTTGGGACCTTAAAATTTTTTTAATTCCTAATGGGATTGGTGTATTTGGTGCATAGAACACTGGAATGCATAAGCTTTCTCTCCTTTGTCTCCTGTGTCATTCCTCAGTAGAATAATGTGGATCTTCAGAATTTCAATTTTCAGAATTTCTGATTCTTCTTAGTCTGGCTTCTAAAGGAATGGCTGATAGATAGCATATAAAGATAGTATAAAAATGCAATGTAATTTTCCTGTGTATTAGTAAATTAAAACTAAAAGGAAAATTGAGAAACATTATTTTTATATAAATTAATGAAAAGTGGAACTAACAGAAATGAGAGAATAATATAAATGAAAAGATCACTATAAGGAAGTCAATTGCTGAATGACAGAAAAACTAGTGAAGTTCCCAATAAAAAGAAATGGAAACAAATCTTTCCACTGAAGACAGAAAAGGCAGCAGATTATTAGGTCAGAATATAGTATATGTTGTCAGATGTGGTCATTTTATGGGAGAGTGGGATTTTTTATGGGATTATGGCAAATTTATGTGACAATTATCTTTATCACAAGTGTGTGTGCAATGTGAAATTTACCCTCGAAGATCTTATTTTAAAATATGTTAAAACTCAAATGTATCATCATGGATTAGCTATTAGACTTTCTAAGTACATATTATTTGAAACAACAGAATCTTTTAACAAAAGTTTTATAAAAACACCACCATAGTACTTAGGCTCTTTTAGGATATCTAATATTACAGAGCTACCAGAAATAGGTATATAAAATATCTAGAAAGAATCTCCCATTAAAGTTGTGCTTTAGATCTTTAATATGGATAGAAGATAACCTCGGTGTGCCAGTGGAATGCAAACACTGTTTGCTTAAACTACATTGGAAAGCACCTTGAGTGTAGGTCTACCATATTGGCTGATGTCTTGCTAAATAGAGAAAGGATACTCAACAAGAAGCTGGCCATTAGATTTGTATACATATGCATATGTATATATGTGGCAAACATATATATTGTTGTATGTATATGTATGTACATATACATACATACTCATATATTTTCAAATATATTTAATTTTCAAATTATAGTAAAAGGAGAGGATTGAGCATGTTGATCTCCAAGGTATCTTTTAGCTCTAATATCTTATAAAATATGAATAGGCAAAGCAACAGCAGCAAAAATAACAACACAGAACAAAATAGAAAAACTCCTTTGTCCAGCAAATGTGAATTGTTTTCACTTTTCAGTCTTTTTCCTGCCAGTCAGCCCTCCTACTTCCACCTATAGCCTCTTCCATCTTGACTTCTCTTCCCCCATCACCATCCTTACCCTAATTTCCCTCCAGGTTCACACTTTATTCTCCTTCCCATCAAGACCTTTACCTCTGCTCTAGTCATTCTACCTTATATTCTGCCTTTTAAAGTCACATCTCTATCAAAATGATCAAATGAGAGACTTTATGTGAAATCTCTATAAAAACAAAAAGTTCTATAAAAATAGTTTTTAGAACTGAAAGCTGAGAGCTTAGTGTTCATCCACCCTGCTTCCCTACCTCTTCTATTTTACAATTAAGAACAAGAGGCTCAGAGAACAGAAGTAGCCATTCTATGGCCACATGCTCAGTTTATGACAGAGCTCAAAAGAGAGCCAACATCCCTTGACTTCCAATCCAGGTCCCTTTCTACTCCTTCCCTCAAATTTATATGCTATTTTTCTCATGACCTATATTAATACAACCACTGTATCTTTCTAACCATATCTATGTGACCAGAAGTAGAGCTTATGGTGTGATGATTTTCACCACTCCACCACTCCAATGAAGAACTCATAGGTGGAGGGATGTTATACTCAGAAGTAGTCTGGTAAATGTTTAACACAACCAGCTTGTCACAGGGAAGTCTTTTAAATTTAATCTACATTATTATTTTCTTGAGTCTACATAATCAATAAAATAATAAATCAAGTCCTGATTTTGTTACAAATTTCCAAGATATAAATGTTAGCAGTGAAAATCTAATTATTTCCTCTCCCAAGAGCCAGTATGAGCTGGATCTTGGAGCACCTCTGGTCCTCCTAACAAGTACTTGAAGAGCTGGCTGCCATACGAAAATGATATTAGTGTTGTTCTGTTTAGTACAATGGGATGGAACTAGAAGCAATGGATAGAATTTACAAAGAGACAAACTTATGCTTGATAAAATGAAAAATTTCCTAACAGTTTGAGCTATTTCAGTATAGAATGAGATGCCCAATAGTGGGCTCCCTTCCCTGAAGGTTTTCAAGCAAAGATGAGATGATCACTTGTCAGGTGTCAAGTACGGATTGTACTAAATTACCTCTGAGAAGTATTTTCTAATTTTGAGGTTTTATGCTTAAATTCAGGCAAAACAAACAAGCATTCATTAAATTCCAACTATGTGCCAGGCACTAGGCTAGCTGCTTTGTCACATGATTGATTCTGACAATATCTACCCAGTTGATAATGGATTGGAAAACACCATTTTAACTGTCACAGCTGAATCTGTCACTGAAAAATGGAATCTTAGCATTGAAAGTAATTGTAGTGACTACCTCTTTTTATATAATAGTTCCTTTCTTATTACTTGCCCATAGCTTGTGTTTAAAAAGATTCATGTATTGAGATATGTGGGCCAGACCCAATAGAGGTTATTAAAAATATAGAGCTTGTCTTCTTAGTTGATGTACACAATAATTAGAATCAGAAAGTTTGGTTTTCTAGGATGCAAGGTAAGTTGAAGATAGGGATATTAGCAAAGAGGCTAGAGAAGTAATAATTTACTTTGGAAATTAAAAGCATATCCATAAATCATAAATGTAGATAACAAAATGCTATTTTGAGAAGGTGTCCTTGGGCTTTACCAAACTGCCAAAATCAATTGGTTTTTTTTTTTGGGGGGGGAATGTTAAGAATCTCTGGATTAAGACTGAATTTTGAATTCATAGTTGCTCATTTTTTAATTTTCTTTAAGTTAGGAAATTCTCTTTATCCTTCCCCTCTCTTTTTTTAAAAATAAACTTCTATTGATGTTTTCCTTTTCTTACATCATTACAGTTATCCCAAGTATCCCTCTCTCTTCCAGAAAGCCATCCCATATAACAAATTGTATTGTTTAGAAAGGAAAAAATGGCACACTTGAACAATATTTAGAAAAAGTCTGATAACATATAAATATGTAACATCTACAAGGGACTGGGTTGGGAAATGTCTTCTCATATCTCTTTGGTTGAATCTTTATAATTTTGTTACATTTACTTGTGTTTTTTGGCACGTGGTTATTTTTTCTGTGTACATTGTAGTCGTGTTTTTTGCTCTGCTCATTTCACTCCGCCTCAGTTGAGGTAGATCTTTCCATACTTCTCTGCATTCATTGCACACATTTTTTCTTAGAACATGGTCATATTCCATTACTTTCACATGCTCTCTCTTTCCATATAAGCACACTGGGTCTTCCCAGGATGTGTTGCCCTCTATGGTCCAGTGAGTAAATGGCACCATTTTCCTGACCTTTGAGTTTTAGTTACATATCAAACCATGGGCACCTCTTCCAAATGCTGATGCTGCCAAACAATTCTTGAGCTGGAGGGCATGGGCTTGAAGCTGGCCACTGCTCTAGCAAGAAGTCTGGCATTCTTCTGACATGTCTGGCATGGCTGCTGTTCACGTGAAATAGTGTCCGCCGGCAAAGAAGGAGGAAGATAGTAAATCTGTACCGTCACAATAATCCAGTTCAAGTTTATAAACTGTTGGCGGATGATAGTTGCTGGGTTGGTCTTAATGCATCTAATAAAGCTTAATAAGGAACAGCTATAGTTGCCTGGCATTTTCTTGCCAAGCATTTCCTTGTGAGGTGATTAGGTTCTAGACTGTTTCTCAGCATCAGTCCCACTCCTAGCATTTAGCACAGTGTCTGGCACACAGGAAGCATTTAATAATTGCTTTTTAACTCACTGACTGGGCCTCATCACCATTCGCCAACTTTTAATTCCTGCCCAGGACTTTTCATGTGATTGAAAGCTGAAAAGGGATCATAGAGATCATTGGGTCCCATCCCCTCATTTAATAGATGAAGAAACTGAGGCACAGAAAAGCAAAATGACTTGCCCACATGGGTAGTAAATGGCAGAGCTAAGAACAGGTTCTCTGAACCCCAATCCTGTTTTCTTTCTACTATATAAGTGATCTCTCAATCCAACTAAAGAAATTCACAATTCTTTTACCCCCAGGCCATCTTATACAAAGCACTTGCTCAGCAAATATCTGTTGAACATTGAGGATCTTCTGCAGAAGAAAAGGAGGCTAAGTAGCTGGTAGGATATGTAAAAGAAACTTTGGGAGACTTTCAGAAGTCAGCTCCTACTTCTCCCCTCATTTTCAAGTGAGCCCATACCTAAATTATCCCAGACAACTTAGAATCAACATGAGACTCCAGAGAATAAGATTCTACTACCTCCTGAAGAAACAATATCACAATCTAACTATGAAAATTCTCTCCAAATCTCAAGCTGTCTTGCTACAATCTTCCTTTTTCCTTTTGTTAATATGAATAGCTCCAAATAATTGGAGAATTATTATGGAATTAATATGAAGAATTATGGAAAAATTGGAGAAAAGAAATTGGAGGATAATCTCCAAAGTTATAGCCTATTATGTCCATTTCCCCCTTTTCTTTTAGAGAGATATCCATCAGTTTCAAAGAGGCAATTTTAAGTGAAACTTCCTGGGGAATCTTTAAGTTCTTTTGTTTAGTGCCTGATTACAAATTTGTTACTTTTTTCTAATTCAATTCAATTAAATATATTTCAGTGAAAATTTATGTGCTGACTATTATATACTTTGTATTCCCATACACTGGTGATACCAAAGACAAAAATAACTGGCTTCAAAGTTTACATTCTATTAGGCAGGGGAAATGATGATAACAAATATACATTTAATTGCATACTACACACATATTTATGTATATACATATATATGCACATAAAAACACACATAGAGTAAATACAAAATCATCCAGAAAATGAGAACACCTTGTATAGGAGATAGGATTGTAACCCCTTTTTTCCTCTTATCTCAGAAAGGACAAAAGGTTCTAACAAAATATTTAAATTTTCTTCATTCTAATTTTAGCTTCCTTCATAGGCAAAGCTAATAGAAAGAGCCACTACACAGAGTCTGGGAAAGTAGCACATTAAAGATTCACAGAAAATTAGAGTATAATTTTGAATTCCTGATTTTTAGGTTTGGGGGTTTGTTGACAGTACAGAGACAAATTAAAATGCAGAAGAAATAAGAATAGAGGTGAGGGTGAGACCAGGGGATAGGAAGTCAGGAGAAATGACTCCTTACTAGTGATGTTTTGAAGCAACTAGCTAACTCTCTGTGGACCTCAGTTTCCTCTTTTGCAAAAGGAGGATTGTGAATTAGATGACCTCAGAGGTCCAACTCAAACACCTGAGCATTCAGAGGCTCCTGTTAATGTGACTGGCAAGATTGGTGGTTGATGAGCCAATCGGAGGTGTTGAGTAAGACACCTCCCTCCCCACTATGTTTAAAAAAAAAAAAAAAAACATGAAACAAAACACAAAAGGCACCTTGCCCCCAGGACTATAAAAAGATTGCCCATTCCCAGGTTCGTCCTATTTGGCAGCTGCCTCCTCATCAGGAACTTCTGACATCACTGAAAAAGTCTCTCCACCAAACAGTAAGTACTAGTTCCTGTATAGTACTATTTCAAATGGTGGGAACAAGGGTGCATTCGAGACCATTAAAACAGAGGAGTGGAAGTGGATATTGCTTCTAGCAATGATATTTTGAGTCATTTTGCTGAATATTACTGGGATGACTAGCCACACTAAAATGACTTTATCTTAACAGAACCAGATGACCACATACTCCATTCACTTTATTCTCCCTGCCCTATATTTAAATCTTATAAAAATGTGTGCTTTGTGAGGTCTTACTAAAAGCAAAAGGTTAATTAATGTAAAAGGTACCCATAAAAAGTCAGCAATGTGAAGAAGTTTCAGAATCTCAGACTGGAGAAATCCACCAGAAAGAAAGGTCCCTTCTTTTTATTGCATTTTTGCCTCCTGATAAATCTAATTTTTCCTTTCCTTCTCTACTATACATCTTTGCCGATTATTGATTTCTTTGTGGTAGCTCTGTGAGGTCAGATTTGATGAGTCTTTTTGACTCCATACTTAGTGCTCTATTCATTGCAATATTAGTTCATATTTCTGAAGAATTTTACAAACTGTCTTACCGAAAGGAATTCTGTGAAGGAAGTATTCTAATTTAGTATTTAAGTCTTAAAGAGTTCTGAAATTCTATTATTCAACTATTTTGCCAAAGCAGTCTTCCAAGGTAGCTTTCTTTTAATATTATCAATAATGTGAAATAATACAATATAAAGTTAATTGCAAAAACTAGCCTGAGAACTACAAGTTTATGAATTGTGGCTTCTTATAACTTGAAAATGGGATTTTGTTTAAATCCTCCTCCTCTCCTCACCATATGCATATTGCAGCTTCTAACAAATGAGTATATTTTTACTATAAAAAGCAGTGATCTGAACTGACCTCCCTTTTATTTGTCCTGAACATCTCTTAAGTGAATGGAATAACAGAGGTTCGAACAACTGCTGAAAAGCAAAGGTCTTTAGACCTGCTCTCTCACTTTCAGAACTTCTTTCACTGTCTCTTAATTTTTACTTACAAGTCACAAGATCACTCAGCTCAAGAGCTTTCAGATGTCTTCTTTCACTCATACTCCTGTAATAATAATAGCCTGGATTTATATGGCACTTTTAGATTTTTCCAAAGCATTTTCCTCACAACATCTTGGTCAGGTATGGAATGAAATTATTCTTATTCCCAATTTATGGATTAAGAGGAAAGATATCATAGAACAGTGAAGAAATAGATAGGCAGAGCAGTGGATCAAGCGCCAGCCTGGAGCCAGTGAGATGTGAGTTCATATTTGCCCTCAGACAATTATTAGCTATGTGACCCTGGGCAAATCACTGCCTCAGTTTCCTAATCTGCAAAATGGGGATAATACAGCACATATCTCCCTGGGTTATTGTGAGGATAAAAGGGATAATAACTGTAAAGGGCTTAGCATACTACCTGGCACCTAGTAAGTGCTATTTAACGTTAGCTATTATTATTAGCAACCAGCCTTGGACACAGGTTCTAGTCTTGCCTCTGAGATAACTTAGCCAAGTAGGTCCTTTCGCCATGCTGTGTCCTAGGCAGCTAGCATTCAATACTACTTTACATAGGAGGAACATATCAGTGGAAGGAGTTTTTCTGCACTGATACTCACAAATCCTGAACAACAATGCAAAATGGATGAATAAGCCCAAGGATATGAAATTCTTAGGGCAATGTCATACATTGTGGTTGTGCCTCCAACTCAGGCTGATAAGAGTCTAAGCCCAGGGCACTTTTCTACCATATCCCAACCCTTCTACCAACAGTCACCTACAGGTGTGCTCCAGGGCTCTGTCCTAGGTCGTCTTCTTCTTCTTCTTCTTTTTTTTTTTTTTTTGCTTTTTGCCGAGGCAATTGAGGTTAAGTGACTTGCCCAGGTTCACACAGCTAGAGCATGTTAAGTGTCTGAGACAAGATTTGAGCTCAGATCCTGCTGACTTTAGGGCTGGTGCTCTATCCACTACACCACCTAGCTGCCCCCTGGGTCTTCTTCTTTTATAGTATTTTGGTTGCTGATCTCATAAGCTCCATTAGATTCAATAATAGATTAAATGATCACCTCTATGATGATAATTCTGATATTTTCTCAGCTCTAACCTCTCTCCTAAGTTCTATCTCACATCTCCAACAGCCCAATAGAAACCTGGAACTTAAGGTCATGTAGACATCTTAAATCCCAAGCTCATTATCTTCTCCTTCCAAGTTCTTATGTTATCTTTGACTTTTCATTCTTTTTTTTTCTCTCCTCCTCTCCTCTCCATTCATATTGCTGCCATCATGGAGCAGACTCCATTACCTCACTTCTTCTAGTTAGTCTCCCTGCCACAACTAAATCCCTATTCCAGTCCTAAGTTGTTTGCATATTGTCTCCCCCTATGACTCCACCATGAGTTCTTGGAGAGTAGAGATTTTTTTACCTTTTTTCTTTTTATTCCCAGTACTTAGGACAGAGTCTGGCACAAAGTAGATATAATGTAAATGTTGACTAACTCACACAAACTTCATAAATCTTTATTCCCAAAGAAATCTTTCTTTAGAAACCTCACCCCTCTTTAGGGAGCCATTTCTCTCCCAGGGTTGGCCTTTGACTTACATCTCTGTTGTATGATTAACAGAGAATAATATTTGTGCTGATGTTGGTGTAGACCTTTAGACTCTTTATCTTCCTTTGGAAAGTATTAATTTTTTTGTTTCCAGTTCTTTATCTTAGTAGGGCTACAAAGTCATCAGGAGGAAAAACAAAAACAAAACTCCAAAGCAATCTGTGGAAATAACCTATGATCACCAGAAAATCATGTTTTCTTTAGAGGCTACTAAGTTATCTTCAATATTTTTTCTGTGGTTAAAAATTACATAGTAGATATTTTCATAGCTTTGGTTTTCAAGCCTGATTAGTAACTAGCAGGCAACTTCTGGACGGAATATTCCTAAATATAAGCATCACTAAATTCAAAGTGCCCCAGGCTGATCTGCCTGTTCTCCACCTTTTCACAAATGAATGTGTCAGCCATACAAGATGTGTGACTGTCCATCTTCCTCAAGTTCTCCAGGAATAGAAATTATGTAATTTCTTTAGAACCCAGTCCTTCTCTTGCCCCCTGCTTTTTTTTTCCTCACTGTAATTGTTAACTCCTCTCTCTACAAGTCAGTCAAATTGCTGTTTCCCCATTCTATCTTCTTGCTGTTCCACATTCTCTCCATCTCCATGTTTTAACACTGGCTACCCTTCATGCCTATACTCAGTCAATACATCAATATTTGCTGGATGCCTACCATGTGATGTATGCTTTCTTCACCTCTACCTCTTAGAAACAAGTTTCCTTCAAAGCTCAATTCAATCACTATCTTTTATATGAGGCTTTTTTCCAATCTTGCAGGTGCTACACCCTTCCTCCAATATCCTTGAATTTGTTTTCAATGTTTTCTATATACTTTTGTATGTATGCATATGTGTATGTATGTGTATCATATCCCCCACAGAATGCAAGTTCACTGAAAGCAGTTCTATCACTTTTATCTTTGTATTAGCACTTAATGCTTCTTGATTGATTGATTTTCCTTGTGTCCAACCAAAATCTCTCCTTCTTTAAAGTTTCACAAGTTATAGTAGGTTTTTATAAAATCCATGAAAATTGGGTGAGTTGGTGGTTAAGGAGAGGAATTAATTTTTTTTTGCCTTTTTATCCACAGCATTCAGTATGGTGCCTGGCACATAGTAGGCACTTGATAAATGCTTATTGAATTCAGTGTCTTGACCACTTTATTTTCTAACATCTTCAAGCTGCCATAGCACTTCCATACCTAATTTCCAAACCAAAAACTGGGACAAAAATATTCTTTTTGAAAAGTTTCATTAAAATGTTCTTTCTTTTCTCAAAATTGAGATTGTTTTGGAAAATGTGAGAAAAAAAATGGTCACCATTTTTCCATGATAGTAATTTCCAAAGGGTCTTTGGAAGAGTACAGTTTGCAAATCACTCAATGACAAATGAGTGCTGAAGATATAGAAATTAATTTACCTACCTAGTCCACAAATAATGTACTTGCATAATTTTAGAAGTGAGAAGGATCTAAAAATTCATCAAATACAATTAGTTCCCTTCACCTGGGGCACCTTTGCACGATTGTGCAAGAGACATCTGTTCTCTTTAAGAGTCCTCTAGAGATTCATAAGATTCAAGTGAAGGTCTTGTGACCTTGTCTTCTGGCTCTAAGGCCAGAAGTTTTTGTACAACCCTACCAGAAACAATTGTATTCATTAAGCCTGAGAGAAGGCAGCTCTGGTCATCCCAAGGGTGCAGCCTCTGAGAGGGCAAAACAACAACTGCTCATAATAAAGACTCTTCAACGCAACTGACAATTGATTCCAAGGCTTGACCCATTTTCTCCCAGGAAAGGCCCTGCAGAAATACAAAGCCAAGTTGTGAGGATGTACAGAATACATGAATTTCTATGATACTTAAAACTTCAATCTCTTCTTCAGCACCTGATATAGACTTTTGTATAGAGTGGTCCCCTTAGTAAACATCTGTTGTTGATGATAATGATGAAGATGATGAGTACATCTGCAATGTAACTTCCATAATGAGTTGGAATAGATGGTCTCCAAGAACCTTTCCAATTCTGAGACCCTGTGACCCCTCTGGCTCCATTTTCCAGCTATTAGCATTTCATTTTTTTCCTTCTTTTTCTCTTTCAGACTCACCACCATGGCCCACCGTTTTCCAGCACTTACTGCAGAGCAAAAGAAAGAGCTCTCAGACATTGCCAAACGCATTGTTGCTGATGGCAAGGGGATCCTGGCTGCAGATGAATCTGTAGGTGAGTACGAAGGACACTGTGCTATATTCCATCACAAACTTTGGAAGAACCATTATCCTTATCAAAAGAAATCTTCACTTTTAATTTTTCATCTTGATTCACAAATATGGTAGACCCTTGGAGTAAAATTGCTCATTTAAAGCCTTACAGGGAGCTTAAAGTTGAAGGAGCCTACACTCCATTATCTTATCACATTTCATGGTCTTGTAAGGTGGCTAGTCTCCATCAGATTCCTTGACCTTCCCATAATACCCATCAGGCTCCATGACTTTCTTAAGCATGCCCCTTGTTCAAGGCTGGAAGGGATGATCTCAGAAGAGTACACCCTTGATCACAGATTATTTCTCTTCAGATAATTCAACCCCACAGCCACACACACAAAATCCACTCCTCTCCTTGACAGTAGGAAACTCATGGGACAAGTAAAACTCAAATCAGAAACAGAAGAAAGACATCCAGGATGTCTTCCCCATAGTCTTGTAATTTTGCTATAATGAAACCCTGTCCACGTCCTTCCATTCCCACCAATCCTAAGCACTATGTAGTTTTGTGAATTTTTTTTGTCCTCCATTTCTGTTTCTCTCTCCTCAAATACTATATTGTCTCTATCTCTCTCTTTTTGCTGAGGCAATTAGGGTTAAGTGACTTGCCCAGGGTCACACAGCTAGGAAGTGCTATATATCTGAGGCTAGATTTGATCTCAGGCCCTCCTGAGTTCAGGGATGTGTTTCATCCACTGCACCACCTAGCTGCCCCTAAATTGTCTCTTTGAACAAAATATTATGAAGAATGTGCTCTTTCCACTGCTCCCTCCCCCTTCCCCCGCCCCATTCCACCTAGTTCATATTAATACCACTTTCTCTACTGGACTGAATTTCCTTAAAACTTCTTTACTTCCTTCCTGGATGCAGTTCACCCATAATTGGCAAATTATTAAGCAAAGTGAGTAATTTGGAGTGAGGATCAACTCATCAAGCTGGGATAAGAAGTACAGAAATATGAAATGTTCCAGTTGTTCTCAGACACCATTCCTCTCCCCATCTTCCATATTTGGCTGACTGTTTTAGGTACCATGGGCAATCGTCTGCAGAAGATCAAGGTAGAGAACACAGAAGAAAACCGCCGTCAGTTCCGAGAAATTCTCTTCTCTGTGGACAAATCCATCAACCAGAGCATTGGGGGTGTGATCCTTTTCCATGAGACTCTCTATCAAAAAGATAGCCAAGGAAAGTGGTTCAGAGATATCCTTAAGGAAAAGGGGATCGTGGTAGGAATCAAGGTTAGTCCACCCAGTGAATATATCACATTGGAAATTTCTTCTCCTATCCTATATCCTCTTCCAGTCTCACCAAATCTGTTCTAGCCCTTACAGGTCTTTTCTCCAAAGCTCTCCTAAACCTTTTTACTATCCCTATATTCACAAGCTTGCTAAGTGGCTACTGTCTAAGATGGAATACTTTCTCTAGCACACTGTACTTAAAATCCCCATATTCTTCCTTCTTATACAAATGCCATCTCACAATGCAGTGCTTTTCCTTAAGAAGAGCCTTGCAATGAGAGTACTTTTGAATTTAGAGAGTCAGAATCTATTTTCTTCACTCTTTGGCATTTACTCAATGTTTCAATGCTCATAATCTCTTTTTCACAGGTGGACCAAGGTACTGCTCCCCTGGCAGGAACAAATCAAGAAACCACCATTCAAGGTGAGAATATTGCTTCCTGGGACAGAGCGTTTCTGCCTGTGTTGGAAATGCAAAAGGAAGAATGAGAGTAAAGGGCAAAAAAGGCAAGCAGCTAAAATTTACAAAGCATTGATGAGTTCAGATGCCTGCAAAAATCCAAACAACAAACACTGAGCACCCAATAGGGACAAAATCCTATGCTAAGTTTTGTGGTGATACAAAAATGAGTAACATATAATTGCCCATTAAAAAAAAAACAATCAAATAGAGGAAACAAGATATAAAACCATAAAAAGTTAAGTAACAGAACCAAGATAACATTTATGTAGCATTTTAAAGTTTATGAAATTATGTTTTATATGGACTGTATATGCATACAAATATCTGTATATATAAATGTGCACATGAAAATTTATACAAAACACATAATTTTGTAAACTTTATGTATATAGCCAACATACAGATATGTGTAAAATATAATAGGAATTAGTTTGTGCTTTTACTTAACTTTTGAGTTATTATACATACAAATATATGTATATACGTGAAAATATGCATTTATTATCTGTATCTATAGATAAGGATATAGACAGACACACATAGGCCTAATTACGTGTCTATATGTCCATTCTAATGTGTATGTATGTATATATATGTATAAAATCTCCTTTGTAGCCTCGTTCTGTTAATGAATCCTGGCTCTTCCATCACAACCTATATGGGCTTTGGAAAGGCACTTCATTTTTCTGGGCCTCAGGGTCCTCCTCTATTAAAGTGATGTGAAGGCTCCATTTGTTCCTGAAAGTGAGACAGGAGGAACCGGTGTTATGATGGGGATCCCAGAGCAGGCCAAGGGCCTAATACGGCCCAGGCAGACTGCTTGGATGCATAGATTTCCTGAACATCCTGGCTGGTCTCTGCATTCCTGAACCACTCCAGAACACAAATCCCCCACAGCTGGAATTAAAAAGGCATTTCTTCTTTTTGCAGAATAAGAGACTCAATGACTCCAATTTGGGGACTTCCCCCAAAGTTCTTTAAGGCTTAGCTAAAGGCTTACTGAGAGTGTGGACAGCACCTCATGTAGCCCATGCAACATGAGATGCCCATGGCATTTCAACCACAGGATATGAGGGCAGGGCAGCATGCCCTGAGCTCAGATACTCCATCGTGTGGGAGGATAAGATGCCAAGTGGCCACTTCGAGCCAATTAGGCGATAGCAAGTTCTCAGAGAAGCCTTCTGTCCCACTCTTGTGCCATGCAGGCTTGGATGGACTCTCTCAGCGCTGCGCCCAGTACAAGAAGGATGGCGCTGACTTTGGGAAGTGGCGGGCTGTGCTGAAGATCGCTGACCAGTGCCCCTCCAACCTGGCCATCCAGGAAAATGCCAATGCGCTGGCCCGCTATGCCAGTATCTGCCAGCAGGTATTGCTCCAGGTCTCCTGGAGACACTCTGGTGTCCCAGAATAGCTTCCCCAGATTTTTTGTACCTCATTTGGAAGAAGCGCGACGACTTAAAGGCAGAATGACAATTTCATAGTCACTGGACTACTCATGATAAATAATGACAAATGAACTAGAGGGGTCTTTCACTCATGGGTGTGATAATTGAGACTCTGGATTTGGGAGAAAGAGCTCTCTGGAGTTCTTCTTCTGCAGAGAATATTAGTGCCCTTCATCTGATTTCACAAGGCCCCTTCTTCCTCTATTTCAAGATACTTTTCTTATATTTTTTTTCATTTAGCCAAAAAAACAAATCTGTTTTTTCTCTCTCATTGTCTTCATTGCCCCCACTACTGAAAAATACAACAATGAAAAAGCTCTTATAACAAATATGCATATTTAAGGAAAACAAATTTCCCTTATTGGCCAGCCATCTTCACATATACACATATACATATATGTACATATATGCCATCCTGCACCATGAGTCTATTACCTGCTTTTCAGTGGATAGGTATAACGCTTTCTCTTCAGTCATGGCTGGCTATGGCATAGTCTTTCAATATTGTTTGTCTTTATACTGTGTTATTATATAAATTGATTTGGTTCTTCTCACTTCACTTTTTTTTTTTTTTTTGCTAAGACAATTGATGTTAAGTGACTTGCCCAGAGTCACAAAGCCCGGAAGTGTTAGAGGTCAAATTTGAACTCAGGTCTTCCTGACTTCAGGGCTGGTGCTCTATCCACTGCACCATCTAGCTGCCCCTTTCTCACTTCACTTTGTATCAGTTCATAGAAATCTAAGTTTCTATGAAACCATGCCTCTCTTCATTTTTTTATGGCACAATAGTATTCTATTACCTTTATAATTCATATCTAGGAACGATCTTAGTTAATACTTTGCCACTCCAAAAAAAAGAAAAAAGTTGCTATAAATATTTTTGTATTGAAGGTCCTTTCCCTCAACACTTTGCTCAAGAAATTTAAGTAGATTTTTTTTTTGTCAGTCTAAGAAACTCACTTAAAAATTTCCTTCTTTCTTTTGAGATTGGGTCTCCTATCTAGCCTAGGCTGGAAATACAGGGGCTGCTCACAGGCCTGATCCCAAATGATTGGCATGTAAGCTTTGGCCTGCTCTGGTGGCCCTCCAGTAAACTTTGGTTATAATGTAGCTCAGAAATCTTTAACCCAAGTGATCTGTCTGCCTCATCTTCCCCAGCAATGAGGACTACTGCCATGTACCAAATACCTGGCTCTTTTTAAATTCTGAATACCATTTCACTACACTTGGGTACTCTTCTCCCAATACCACAACCAATCGACATTCAACTGCTTTTCAGTGATGGGAAGCTGGCTGAGATCTGCAGTCTAGTGGGGAGGGGCCCTCCCTTCCAGCTCAGAGTATTAAGCTTTTTCAGCTCCTGATGTGTGCTTTGAATTCAGACTAACTTACATATAACTCAACAAAACTGCAACACACACACATGTATTAAGTACCAATTATGTGCAAGACACAGTGCATAAAGTATGGACTTGGGGTCAAAATGTCCTGAGTTCAAATCTGTTCTCAGGTACTAACTAGCTGTGTGACTTCGGGCAAGTCACTTAATCTCTGTTCACCTCAGTTCCTCATCTGTAAAATAGGGGTAATAATAGCACATATCCCTAAAATGAAATATCTGTAAAGTGTTTTCCAACCTTATTTTATTAATATTCGGGTAGCTTACAATCCCAGGAGAGGAGATGGGACTCAGTGTGTCACCAGAGAGTAAGTTAGTGCCAGAATCCTTTTGGAGGCTGCTGGTGTGGATGAGGGGCGATTTGGAGTCCTACTTCAGTCACCTTTGCTTCTGAACACTGCCTAGTAGAGACTGAGGCTATGAGGCCTCCTTCTTCTAAGGTCCTCTCCCATCAGGCTCACAAGCACTCAATGAAAACCATTATTTTTCCCCATCCAACTTGTGGGGCATTGTTTCTAAATAGCATTCCCAAAAATTGTCATTAGAGATTTATGGCAAGCAGGCAGACCCCAAAATCTAGAGCTTAGCAGCTGTTTCATTTTCTCCTCACTCATTTTAAGGGGAAATCATTTTTACTTTGTTGAGTTTTTCCTTGATTTGCTGTTCCACAAACACTTAGCTCTTTTATTTCCACAAAAGGGTTTCATTTTGTACTAACTAGTTTCACTGCTTCTCCACTCACTAGAAGGGCAACCTAATGTCCATCTCTTCTGTTCCCTCTTCAGAACGGGTTGGTGCCCATTGTGGAGCCTGAAGTCATCCCCGATGGAGATCACGATCTTGAACATTGCCAGTATGTCTCTGAAAAGGTAACCCTTGGCTATGAGGGAAGAGCTTTCATTGTTGTCAAATCAAATGTGTAAGAACTGATCCAGGGTCATTTTAAATAATTTAGATAGCCTAGAAAAGGACTTCTTTTATTTTTAGAACAGTCAGCAAAACCTAAAGCTGCCCTCACCAAATTTGTCCAACTCAGCAAATATATAATTTTCCAACTTTCTTAACCTAAAGGCAGGAGCTATCCTAAACCCACACATAAGATATGAGTGTACTGGAGGAGACAGCTTTAAAGAAATATTTGGGGGCAGCTAGGTGGTGCAGTGGATAGAGCACCAGCCCTGAAATCAGGAGGACCTGAGTTCAAATCTGGTCTCAAGACACTTAACATTCCCTAACTGTGTGACCCTAGTCAAGTCACTTAAATCCAATTGCCTCAGCAAAAAGAAAAAAAAAAAGAAATGTTTGAAAACTGTAATGAAAAGAGAGAAAACAAGGGAGAATAAGAGGCAGGAAAAAAAGACAGGTTTGGAATAGGCCCCATCCCTTCTCCAAGCTATCATTTCTCAAAACTAAAATAAAGGGGATAAACTGAACTATCTTCCTGCTTTCTACTCTATGTAATGCTATGGCTTTGTGACCCCTCAATTATTAGAGGGAGTAAGACTAGAATTCATAAAGGCAGTAAGGCATGAGTTAGGAGCTGGGAGTCAAATCCTGTCTCTGACTCCAGCTTTGTGACCCTGGACTTCATTTCTACCTCAGTTTTCTTAATCTGTAAAATGAGTATAACAACATCGCCTGCTTCCCAGGGTTATTGTCAGGATGAAGTGTGATAATAAATGTAAATCTAAATGATTTAGCACAGGGCCTGATACACAATATGTGCTATATAAATGTTAGCTCTCATTATCATCATTTCTGAGCTGATTGGGACTAAAAATTATTGGGGTATTCATGTCCCAATTGTCATAAGACATGTTAGCTGTAGAGTGGAAAGAATTATGATTAGAATAATGTAAGGAGAGTGCCCAAGACAAACCAAAATACTGTTTCACCTTTCCCTTCATTAGGTACTGGCCGCTGTCTACAAGGCCCTGAATGACCACCATGTCTACCTGGAGGGAACCCTCCTGAAGCCCAACATGGTGACAGCTGGACATGCCTGCACCAAGAAGTACACCCCTGAGCAGGTGGCTATGGCTACTGTCACGACTCTCCACCGAACAGTCCCTGCTGCTGTTCCAGGTAAATGTTCTATTTCTATCCCAGTAGCCTCTTTGTTCTTGTTTCTCAAAGAGTCTTAGGATTCTTCCTCCAAAGTTGTTTCTCAAGTTGGCAAAGCTATCTCATACCATATAACCCATGAATGGAAACCAAAACAGAGCAAATATGCATAGCCAAGCAAAGCAACTACCTGCATTCATCGGTCATGTCCCAAAACAAATGTCTCATTCTGAACCTTGAGGCTATCACCTTTCTGTCAAAAGTTAGGCAGAATGCATCATCCTCAGGTCTCTAGAATCATGGTTGGTCAGTTCAGTGATTACTATTCTTAAGTCTTTCAAAATTGTTTTTCTTTATAATGTTGATATTAATAAACTGTTCTCTGGGTTCTACTCATTTTCCTTTCCACCAGCTCATACAAGTCCTCCTAGGTTTCTCTGAAACCATCCCTTTTGCCATTTCTTGCCATGATGATTTTCCATAATAGTCCATTCCATTTGAATGTTTTTCACTTCAATGAACATTTACTGTATCTACTGTGTCCGGAGCACTTTATTAGGTACTGTGGGAAATACAAAGATGAGTTGAGTCTATCCCAGTTATTCTCTAATCCTACAGTTCCTCATATTCCAGATTAACAGAATACATATTTCTTCCTCCAGCAAACATCATAGTTTCACACATAAATCAACGAAAAGGTGCCGACAGCATGCACTCACTTGTGTTCTGTGGCACTGCCCGACGTCCATCAGCCCATAGGGAGATGGCAATTTGCGCTCAGCTCTCATTTTAAAGTCTTTTCTTCCAGGCATCTGCTTTCTATCCGGAGGCATGAGTGAAGAAGACGCCACTCTCAATCTCAATGCCATCAACCTTTGCCCACTGCCCAAGCCCTGGAAGCTAAGCTTCTCCTATGGGCGGGCCCTGCAGGCCAGTGCCCTTGCTGCCTGGGGGGGGAAAGCTGCAAACAAGAAGGCCACACAGGAGGCATTTGTGAAGCGGGCTCAGGTGAGGAAACCAGCTCTCTTGTCTTCCTGGCCAGACTGTTCTTCTGCCTTCCAACTGTGATTATAGCCTTATTTGCAGTGAGTCAGAATGATTCTTGACATCCTTAGCAGGGCCTTTCATTGCAAAACAAAAGGCCCAGTGGGGTGATCTGGAGGAATGGCATGAGACAAGGTTCAGAGGAGCAAGGGGGTCTGGCATGTTAGTGAGGCCTTCACTAAGGGGGCCGATCGCTAGAGGGGCAGCTGAGTGGAGGCAGAAGGAGCTGGGGGACTGGGAGTCGTTGGAACATAGCATTTAGGGCTGGTAAGGCCTTATACACCGTACACACCAGTTGCATTGCTTCTAGTTTAACTGGTCATATAGATAGGAAACAGAAGAGCTGGGATTCGAACTCAGGTCCTCTGCCCTCAGATGCATGATCTTCCTATGCTGAATTAGGAGGAGTTGAGAACCTGGAGCTCATAGGTTCAGTGAGTCAGAAGCAGAAGGCAAAGTGGCTGTGAGAGGCTGCTCCCAAGTTGGAGAAAGCTAAAGGGGAGCAGTGCTCTGACTCAGTGACGTCTGGGAGTGAGTGCAGTGAAGGGTGGCTGACACAAGCCGATGGAAGTCTCCAGAGCCCACGACGAGGAGGATTCAGGCAAAAAGTGTGATATGGCATCAACAGGATGCGACCATTACAAAGGAGGATGGTGGGAAGGCATGGGACAGAGCATGAGCCTGGCAGTAAGGGAATGAAGAGAGCCATGACAATGGCAAACAATAAGGAAGCCACCAGGGGATGCATTGTGTCTGGAGTTGGAAGGGGAGGCGGGGCAAGAAATCCTGCCTCTGACATTGTGTGAATACCACAGTTCCCCCATCTGTAAAATGGACCACAGCAGCCCCTGCCTTGCAGGCCGGTTCTTGAGGATTAAATGAGGTAGCCCATGTCAGGGGCTTTGCCAATGTGAAGGTGACATGTAAAGGCTAGTTATGATGATGATGAGTTGGAGCAATAGTAGCAGCAGTAGTATGCAGTACAGACCAGTTATCACTTCTACAAGAGGAGCAAAAAGAGACAACATCACACTGCTTATTGAGATCAGGCATCGGTAAACATGCACAGTTATCTGGGGAATGGGGGCATTTGTCTGTGTGATTAACCAAAGTCCCCTTTCTTCTTGTGTTTCAGGCAAACAGCCAGGCAGCCAAAGGGCAGTACATTCATTCAGGCACATCGGGTTCTGCCTCCAGCCAGTCCCTTTTCACTCCCAGCTACACTTACTAGTGTCCCAGGAGTCTCTCCCCCAATGGCTCACATCCTTTTGGCTTCATTAGGAGACTACTGAGAAGTGAATATATTTCAACCCGTGCTGGAAATTGTGTGACAATTCTGATTGGACTTACTGGCAACACAGTGCACTTTAAATCCTTAAATTTAGAGTGAACATTTGTGAATCTGAAATCAATTTTCAGGAAGCTATTCCTTGCTGGTGGAGAAGCTGGATAAGTGTTAATCCTGTCTCTGAGATGCTCCCACCTGTAGCGTAAGAGTAATTAGATGTTTTTTTTAAATGCCATGAATAGCAGTCATCCAATGAAACACTTCTCAAAAGCTGTGGACTGATGAGTATTTCTTATCAAATAATACTGGCAGTCTGCAAACCAATATTTGCATTGGAAAATAAAACATTTTATAAACATTTAACATGTATCATGTTATCTTTTGGTATTTTTGAAATGGCTCATTGTATTTGTTTACGGTCAGTGTGGATTCAATGTTACATTTGACTATACTACTATCTATCTTGTTAGCTTCTTTTTCAATTAAAGTAATTTGATTTAAAGCTGAAGAGACTCAAGGCAGTGTGGTACAGGAGAAAGAGTGCCAGCAGGTTTTAGATCCTAGCTCTGGTCTTGGACAAGTCACTCATCTCCCTATGTCTGTTTCTTTATCCTTAAAATAAGGCTGTTGTATAAGATGACCTCAAAGGTCTCTTCCCGGTCTGCATCTGGTCCTATGATGTGTCTACCTCATAGGACAGATGAAAAAGCTCACAAAGCTAGGGAGGCCTGTGAACATTTGGCTGAAGAATCATGTCCACTCATAATATGCAATGTCCTCTCTCAGTATGTTTGCTTTCATCCTAAGACTTAAAGTTTTCATTCAACCCCTTTAAATAGCTTACCTGCCTTCCCACAAAATTATGTGTGCGTGCTAGTGACTGTATTCTAAACCCTGTCTGCTTTTTTTAGAATCAAGATCATGCACATCCTGAATGAAGGTCCTAGGAAGTCTGTGACCTAACCTGGCTTTCATCTGCTCTGTTTATTTTCCAAGTCTAAGTTGGTCGATGAATGACCGGTGCATCTATATTAATTTTGTCCAGATAAATGCCATTTTTCCTTTTTCTTGGCACTGTCCCCCACCCCTTGCCTTTTTTTGATCTTTAGAATTTAATTCTTAAGTATCTCTCATTGCTCCTGGCCCAACTTCTCTTCAGTTCTATAGTCCATTGGAGCTTACTTTACTCAGAGAAGAGTAGCATCTCTGGTGAGAGGGCTTCCTGAGTCCTTTGTAGGGCTGCTCATCTGTCACCCAACCCTCATCTGTGGCTCCAAGATGTTGCAAAATGCTCAGTGGCCACACCCTGATAAACTGCTTAGGCACATGGGCTAAATCAGGTTGAGAGTAATCAACAGGCCTCAAATCAGCTAGTGAGCTAAAAGGATGTCTACCTCCGGCATGGGAAGACTTCCCAGGTGGAATGGGTGGATGAGGACGTCCATGAAGGCAGCAGCAGGAGGCCCTGACCAACATCAGATATCAAAGACACCAGTCATCCCCTGTATCCCAGGCCACATTGATTGCTGTCCTGGCACTGGACTTCACTGATCAATATCTTTGTGCAACTCTGCCTGACCCAAGCCATCACTCCATGATATCATCAGTTCTCTTTGAAAATGACAACAACATGGTTCCAAGAGAAAATGATAAGGACACAATTGGATCAACACAGTCACTCATTTCTGGTGGGGAGAAGAAGTTAAACACTCACCTACCCTATCATATCTTTCTCAGAAGGGAAATGAACTTGGGAGTTGCAGGTGAAGGACCAGGTGATTAAGGAAGACTGGCCACAATCTTGCTAGACTGAGAGACCCCTGATTATCACAAGCCAATCTATTTCCTTTTCCTTTATAGAGATGGACAATGGAGGCATCCTTGAAGTCCGGGGGATAACCTCCTCTTGTCATATAGCTTGAAAGATTTCAGCCAGCCAGTGGACTCCCTGCCTTGTAAATCCCAGCTGTAATGGGATCAGCAACAAGTGTTTTGCCACGTGAGAAGAGCCTATTGGCATCCAAAACCTCTTCTTCAATTAGAATTCAGCTAGAGAGGGACTGACTTCAACCTGAGGTACACAATGGCTTCAGCATTGATTGATGAGAATTTTAGTCTGTTAGAAACACTATGCAGGGGTCCAGCCCATCTTTCCAGAATCAGGTCCTTATTACTGATAAGGGTGGTTCCATTAGCCCCGAGTAGCTGAGATGTACCATAAGTCTTTGGCCCTTAAATAACCCTAAGGGAATCATGGAAGTACTTCTCAGCATAAAATTGAATTTCATCTACCTTCTTACTAAGCCAAGAATACTGCATTTCTGTACTTTATACTTCACCTTTTATGGAAGTTAAAATGCTACCTCCTGGGGCAGCTAGATGGCACAGTGGATAGAGCACTGGGACTGAAGTCAGGAGGACCAGAGTTCAAATTCAGCCCCAGACACTTAACACTTTCTAGTTCTGTGACCCTGGGCAAGTCATTTAACCCCAACTGTCTTGCAGAGAAAAAGAAGAAAATGCTGCCCTCTTTAGAGACAGATGAACTAGCCTGCTAGTAAACCTTAGCAGATTCTCAATTTCCCCATCATTTTCATCAAACTAATCTTGATATTTGTACATGTTTTGGTCCAGATAAGTAAGTATGGTGTGACACACCAAATCTCTGAACGCTGCTGCCCACTCCTTTTCTGCTTCACTGTTGCCAATTGGTTGCTAAAGATAAAGGAGGTCATGAGTTACTCAAGTCTTCTGTAGAAAATGACTATTGCTATTCCTGAAACCATTCCTCCAAGGACTCCCTCCCATGTCTGACAGTCTGTGCCTACTCTGGCATTAAGGTCACCCAAAATTATGAGCTTGCCCTTTTTCCAGAATGGTAGCTGATGCATTAGTGTGCCAATCTTTCCACAACTCTTCAAACATATTCCCATCTTTGCTAATTTGCTGAGTATTAAGTGAAACCTGCATTTCTCTCATTAGAGATTTGGAGCATTCTTTCTTTCATGTGCTTGTTAATAGTTTACTTTTAGTTCATAGTTAATAGAAGGCTAGTTAACAGTCTTCCTGTTGAAAATTGTTTTTACCCTTTGGCTACTAATCTATTTACCAAGATTGTGCATAAGCAGAGTTTCACTTTGTAGGGTTCAGAATTCCTCAACCAAAATAACTCCAAGCTTCCTCACTCCCACTCCCAACCAAGGGTCAAGCTAATTGTACCAAAGAAAGAAGCAGGGAACTCCATTATGCTTATATAAGTGGTTTAATGATCATAAAGGGCTGTCTAAGGACGGCTGCCAGACAATTCATTGGAGCAATGGCCAAACTATTTAGTGGATCCCTTCAAAGACCCCCAAAAGTCCCATGATAATTACAGAAATCCAAACAGAAGGAGGAGGAGCTCCAAAATGTCACTGCACATTAGAGATTTACATTATACTTAGCAAGCAGTTCTAGTTTTGAGCCTGAGTCTCTGGGCTAGGATGTCACACCAACACTTTGGGATGGGTGTCTAGACACCCACCATATGTGGTGGACACAGTGTATCCTTGTTATGTCTTACCATGGCTTGTACTTGGTTACTATATCCTTGTTATGGCTTTCAACCCAGTAGGGACTTCACAAGGCTAGTTGGATGCTGGTCAGTTTGAGTAAGTTCCCAGACATAAGGTTTTTTTTTGTTTGTTTTTTGTTTTTTGCTAGGCAGTATCTTTATAATAGCTTTCTCCCTTCCTTTGAGATGGCTTTCACCAGCTAGGATCATATATACTTACTAACCATATGACTTTTACTGAATCATTTAAGGTCATTTAGACCTTAGGCAAATCACTTACATCTCTCTGAGCTATTTCTTTGATTCCAAAATAGGTATCTGCCCAGCTTATTTCTCAGGATATTATTATGAGAACCTGCAGAATCTTAGAGGAAGCAATGACCTTTAAAATAAACTAATACTGAAAATGGGACCAGAACACCTGTATTGAATACCAGCTCTGACACAAGAGCTCTAAGACATTGGGAAAATCACTTAATCTTACTAGACTTCAGTTTCTTCATTTATAAAACGAGAATAGGACCACTGGAACTACTTATTTCATAAGGTTGTTGTCAGCAAAATGCTTTGTAAACTTTAAGCTCTATAAGAATTTTTATCAGAAAAGATATATATAAGATCCAAAGAGATTAAGTTATGAAGGGCATGAAGCTAATTATGGTGGAGTAGGATGGAATATTGCACTATCTATTGTGTATGTGTATTTTACTGAGAAAAATACAACTATCAACTTTAAAAGATTATATGAGTTATTAGAATCATGATATTTCAACTTTTAGTCCAGTCTGTTGTAATGAGTGTAAACAATAAAGCTATAAAATGCAGGTATTATTATTAAAAGTTACACAAAAGTTTCTATTAGATGAAATTATACAGATGTGCAACACTGTTCAGTAATGACATACTTGTTTGGTGCTAAGCTTAATTGCTCTCTGAGGAACTGAAGCACAAAAATGAAATGATTCATTTTTAGTGTTATTATTAAGCACTAAGCATGATACTGGGAATTTGGGAATTGGGAATAACTGGTAAATTGAGCAACAAAAGCTAATCCAGAAAGTCAAAAAAGTTTAAGAGAGGGAAAAAGTAATAAAGGACAAATTGTTTGGTTTGAATAAATGATGAAATTTTATTTGTACATAACTTTGTGGAGAAAGAATTTTGTGGCAATATTTACACATCTACATGGTACGTGGCCTTTTACTTACACATAATACAACCAAAGTATTTACATATAGAGACACACAGGGAGATATTAAATATTAAAGGCGTCTAGAAGATAAAAGAATGGGATTGATTTTTTTCCTTCCTTTGTTTAGAATTTCAGAGTTTCCCTTTCTACCCTCTTATCTCCTATACCTGACTATAACCAGGAGAACACTCTCCCTGAACCTCACTCTTATTTCCAAACTACTTATATCTTTTGTCACCATCATTCTCAGCCACCTCTCCTTTGCAGTTCATGCCATATGAATGTTTTTGGTTATGACATGCATACACTTGTATGTGTTGTGTACACATATATGGTGTGGATGTATATGCACATATGTCATGTTTCTCTGTAACTATTAAGAACTGCTGTAGAGGGAAAGCAAGCAAAATCTAAATACCACTATAGATAGAATGAAGGCCTGGTGCATGCTTAGACTACTGAAGACAGTGACAGACTTGGGTCCGATGCTGGGGATCTGTTTCCAGGAGTCCGGAGAACTGGACTTCTCACATCATTGAGAGCAACTTTTTTCCTTCCTGCATGACCTGAATGATCTGCATTTTAAAAAAATACTCAAATGGCTATTGCTTCCTTTTCATTTGAGGGTGAAAAACTGCACTCACATCTACAGTAAATGGAGAGGGTGTGAGGGATAACTCTTATTCCCCTGAGATTTTCTTAAGGTTATAAGGCCTCAAGAAATGGGCCTTGGTTTGCGGCCTTCTTTGTTTATTCTTTTCCATTCTAGGGATAGGGAGCAGAGTCTCTGATCTGACCTGGAAGAAAATCCAAGAGTCTACTTTAGCCAACTCAGCAGCAAATCCCTGGGGAGCAATGTCCAAGGACTCTGGCTCAGTTGGGGTTTGGACTTGAATTTGGTGTAAGAAACACTGAGTCAAATCCTCCCCTCCCAGAAATCAAGGTAGTATATTGTGGGAGGGATTATTAATAATCAATTGACAAACATTTATTAAGCTCCTGCTATGTGTCAGGTACTGTGTTAAGCACTGGGTTATGCCCTGAAAAAAAAAAAAAAGTTTTGTAAAAGTTACTCTGATGTTAAATAGTTAAGTAGAATGAGTGCTATTAGACTCATAGGAATGGGAATGAAGAGGGAGGGAAAAAGTGGGAGGAGAAGATAAGGGTGGGGGAGGTTAACTAATAGCAACACAAGTTATAGAGTAGAATTAAAGTAGAAGTTAGCAGAGATAGGAAACAAGATACACAAATACTATAACAAGGATCAGAAGAAATCATTAGGAAAAAAAAGTAGAGCTAGTAATCATTGCTCTCAGATAAAGTTAAACTTTTAAGATTCAATCATGGGAGAAATCTATTATATGTCAGCCATATTAATATTGTTTGAGGTGCATCTCTACATGTACGTACATGCACATGTATATATGTGTGCACAAGTATATGTATGCATGAATGTATATGTGTATATTCAGATATGTGTGTGCATGTGTGTGTGTACAAGAGTTCACATAAATATACTGGTGCTTAACCTGTAGCCTGCTTAGAGGAGGTGGAGAAGAGAGGAATGAAAGGGGAATAAAAGAATAAAGTAAAAACTCCACAGCAGAGAACAAAATAACCTACAAGGAAGCAAAGAAAAGATAGACAATCAAGATAGATATATAATCTCTTCTATTATATATGCTTTCTTGAAATGGAAATTGTTAAATATTTTGAATCCTCCCTGATATTCTGTTGAGCATATGACAATGTTTTGTTTTGTTTTTTCTATTTTGTTTTTTCTTATTTTGTATTTAGTTTATCATCTAGTAGTAGATAATTTAGAAAAATAAAATAATCATAAGATTTTAAGGTTTGGGGTTTATTTTATTTTATTTTATTTTTTTTAAGGCTAGGAGTCCCTTTCTAGCAGAAATGAGAGATGACTAGAAGTTCCCCTTTCTAGCAGCTGAAGAAAGGTTTATCAGAGGTTAAGTTCTTTTTTCCTTAGTGGTTCAGCTCCTTTTATTCTTGAGCTGGAGTCAAAGTTGAGTAATGGAATCTTCTAAGTAATATGCTAATCACTTCATAAGTTCCTCTTTCCTATTAAGCTCTCTGTACACAAAAGGCAATACCTATGAAGAAAGGACATCTAAAAAGGATTAAGAAAGGCTGGGAGAAACTAACTGGTCAAATGACCTGCCTTGTCTGATTGAATTATGTTCTGCTGGGCACATGACAATGTTTTTTTTTGTTTTGTTTTGTTTTTTCCCTTGTGTCTTTGTCTATTTTGTTTTTTCTTATTTTGTATTTAGTTTTAAATTTAAAAAAAATCAGCTCTGTAAATCACTCTTGGTCTCTAACATCTGAGGAGTTAAATAACCTGCTCTGATATGCAAACAGATAGCTCTAACTTTGTCTTGCATTTCCTTTTTATTTCAAAGAATTAATTTTAATAGTCATCACACTGCAGTTCTATTGCTTGAAGGTTGCAGAGTATGTTACATAAGGGCAGAATATAAAACAAAACAAACACAAAGGAGTCATTGAGTAGACAGAAAAATAACAACTGCAGCTTGGTATTCTCAAAACAGCAATGGGTTCTAATAGTCTGGCACTTGTTACATGAGTAATCTCTCTGAGCCCAATTTTTCACACAAAAGGAAAGAGCTTTTTAAGCTTTACAGGTCTGTAGATGAAATAAGATCTATCATTAGTCAAGAGAAACGCATTAGTCTATATTGTTCTGTTGTTTTCTACTCTCGGTAACCCCATATGGGATTTTCTTGGTAGAGATAGAGTGGCCTGCCATTTCCTTTTCCAGGTTATTTTACAAATAAGGAAACTGAGGAAGAGTTTAAAAAAAAATCTTTCCCCATAGTCACACAGCTAGTGTCAAAACAGATTTGACTCAGAAACATGAGAGTTCCTGCCTTTAGGTTTCCAGCACTCTATCAAGGCACCTAGCTGCCCTTATTAGACCATAGTACAAGTTATTTTGGGCACTTGAGACCTGGAAGTATGATTTTGTTAGCCTAGTTTCCTGACAAAGCTCTAAAAGGAGAGGATGAAGTAGAGCTAACATCAGACAATGGCACTTCAATCTCAGTGACTCGATGTGGCTTACCTGGGATCCTGCCTTGAAACACAATGCTCTCATCACCTAATATTTTTAGGATTCTACTATGAGGAGAAGAGAACAGAGTTAAAAAGGGAAATCCTCAGTAAAATCTGACTCCCAATCAATCTCAGACCTGTGGTATGCAAGAAAGGACTTCTTAATATATGCTACAATGGGAAAAATCTTTGCCATAAGTTTTTCTAATACATATCTCATTTATAAATTATACTTATATGTAATATATATGTTATATATACATATATAGATATAAAACATATATAAGTTTTACTACAGGAAAGATTTAAATTTACAAAAATAAGAACCATTCCCCCAATTGATAAATAGTCAAAGGATAATGCAAGGCAATTTTCAGAGAAAGAAATCCAAGCTATCAATAGTCATATAAAAATGTTTTAAACCACTAATAGAGAATTGCAAATTTAAAAAAAAACAGTGAGGCTCCATTTCACACCCAACAAATTGGGAAAGTTAACAGAAAAGGAAATGACAAATGCTTCAAAATTGTGGAAAACAAGTATAGTACATTAATACACTACTGATGGAACTGTAAACTGGTCCAGTCATTCTAGAAAACAGTTTGGACTTATGCTCTTAAATCTATTGCACTTCAACCCAGTGATACCAATATTAGGTCCCAATAATACCAATATTATATCCAAAAGATATAATAGAGGAAAAGGACTACATCTACAAAATATCAAGGGTTGTTCTTTTGGGAATGGTAAAGAATTATAAATGGAGGGAGAACCCATCAACTGGGGAATGAATAAATTATAATATATGAAGTGGTAGGATAATACTGTGCTATAAAAAATGATGAAGAGAACAGTTTCAGACAAATTTGAAATATATCAACTGATGCAAAATAAAGTGAGCAGAACCAGGAAAATACACGTGTGTGTGTGTGTACGTGTGTGTGAGAAATGTAGAGATAAGTGGAAGTATGCTATGTTGTTTTGCCCATGTAGGTTATGTGTCTTCTTAGCTGCCCAGATGAGTGAAATAATTTAGCACAACTGAGTCTCAAATTTCACCCAAAAGGTCTGTAGTACAGCAATCTGAGGATATAGATATGGCAGAAGTTGCTGGGTTCTCTGTCAGCTTTTTCCTGGGTTCATCTCCCTGCTGAGATCCAAAGGGAGTCTGAAATCACAACTCCTCTCTCAAAGCTTGAAAGCAGAAAATTAGGATCTCGATTTACTTTCAACAACTTTGCCCCCTCACAAAACACTAATGAGGATAGTCCCATGCAAACAGACTTTTGATCAAAAGTTACAGACTTTAGAATCAATGAAATGATCACAGTCCCAGAGGATTTATGAAAAAAAATTTTCCCCCTAAATTTTGGATTATCAGACATTTAAAGGTGGGGCTTCTGGGGAAGATCTGCAACATTTCAGTCATTTGTCACATTGTCTACTAGGAAATTCACTCCACTCGTGAGGAATTTCTCAGCTTTTTGCTTTGAAACACTGACTCTTTGCATGCCACAATAATCTTGTCCCAGGGATGATCCCCTGGCCAAAACATTTTGGGAGATCCCATTCTTTCTTCCCCCCCGGCTCCACAACTAGTGTGAATCCCACAGGACACGATAAAAGGCCATCCCTCCCTCCCAGAAAGCTTTATAGGTCGTCAGATGCATTCTCTATGGGAACAAAACTAGTAGTAATATACATAGCACTTACATAGAGACTAGTCCGGAGTAAGTATCAGAGATAGCATTTAAATTCAGGTTTTCCTGACTCTAGGTCCCACACTTGATCAGCCTCCAACACAACTATTATTAAGTAAAATTGCTTGCTTTGGTTTGTTTTCTTAAAGGGTAAATTAAAGCCCTGCTCCATTCCCTGGATCAGAATTCTCACGCTTCTGCCCCACCCCCTAATCTCCTTCACTTTTCAAACCGCCCCACCGCCTCCCCCCACATCTCCTTCCCTTCTGCCTCTACTTTATTCCTCCCTTTCGGTGGTATAGCGGAAAGAGGTCGGAAGCTGAATCAGGTGGCCCTACTACTTAACTCTCTAGGTGACGAAGGGCCCTACGCTCAGCCTCAGCTCATTACTTACCTTCTGTTTACAGGTGAAAAGGGTTTCTATCCCTCCCTCCCACTCAGAATGCTATCCTGATTCCTCCTCCTGGGGAAGAAGGGAGAATGCTTTACGTCTCTTCAAAAAAAACAAAAAAAAGGGAGAAACTTAAAAAAAAAAAAAAGAGAGAGAGAGAGAGAGAAACTTAACGGTCCCATTATAGAGTCTCCCATCACTCCACTGTCCGCCCCGGACCTAGAAACATTGACTGGCCTCAAAGCATCACGTGCTTTAGACGTGTTTAGTCCCGGACTACAACTCCCGTCATGCCCCGGCATTCCCATTCACTTGTTCTTAAGACTACATTTTCCGGCATACAGTTGAGCTGTGCGGCGGTGAGCGACGGGGGCGGGGCTCGCCCTTTCACTTCACGCGTCTTGGCTGTCATGGCGGCGACCGTTGGATTCCACTCGTCTTGCTGGCGACTAACCGGGACAGTCCTGAGGACCCCATGTCGGGCCCTGTGGGGCCAGAACAGGTAGAAGCCAAAAGCCGGGCGTGCTCGACCTCCTCCTGGAGGGTTCTGGAAGCTCGGCCCTGGCCGAGAGGGGCGTAAAAGGGGGAGGTTCGGAATTCGTGCCGTGTGACCTTCGATTAGTCGTTTCCTCTCTCTGGGCCTCTGTTCATCTGTAAAATGAGGGTCTTGGGTGAAGTGATCCCGAAGCCCCTGTCTATTTCTGCAAGTCATTTTGTAATATTTGTGTTACTTTTACTCAGCCTCTCTGAGTTTCGTTTTCTTATCTATAAGCGACCCATCGAATTTTAGGGCCCTCTGAAGTCTTTTAGCTCTAAATCCATAATCTGTCATCTTGTGGAGCTGTGAGGAAGCCATAACCTGCCAAATGTCTTCTATGTAGCAAAGATTTTAAAAACTTTTATATATGAGCCCTGGGAATATAACGTTTAAAAATGCAGAGTTTTTGTCCTGGAGAACTTTGATGGTCTTAATAGATGGTTTAAGACATCCACACATGTCAGTATGATAGGAAGAGGAGAGAGCCAGACTAAAAGCTTTTCAGATGCTTCCAGGTGAGAGCAGCTGGAACTTTAATAAAAGGGATGGCACCAGAGCTGGGCTTGAAGGAAGAAAGGAATTCTAACGGGTGAGCGTGAGGAGAGAATATATTTCAGGCAAGGGGGATGTCCTGTATAAATGTGCAAAACAGGAAAGAGCAGGACTAAGTTATGGGAAAAGCTGGTAGTTCAGTTTCTCGGGTATACAAAATGAAAGATGGGAGCATGGAATGAGGTTGGAAAGGTAGATTGGAGCAGCAGGGTAAAGGCTATTAACTGTCAGGCTGAGGAGTTGACATTTTATCCTTTAGGCATTAGGGAACTACGGAGCATATTAATAAGGGAAGGATATGATTAATTCTAGATGAATGATTGTCCTTCTAGCTTTTTTTTTCTTGTTTTTTTGGTTTTGTTTTGTTTTCTATTTTAGCTGCTGTCACTTAGTTTGAGGCCTTCTTTCCTTCATCTTCCTCCATACCATCTTTCTGATTATTACCAAAGTGACCTTTTAAATAAACAATTCTGATTTTCTCTCTCCTGCTTAACTTTTGGTGGCTCCCCTTTTCTTTGTCATAAGCTTAGGGACCCCCCACTGTCTGGCTCTATCCTCCCTTTTATGCTCTTTTATTCTTTCCCTTTGCACACACTAACCCTCAGTTAAACTGGACAATTCTTTGTCCCTTCCCTCCTCTAGCTCTCCCTTTCTCAGTGTATCTTCCCACATTCGCCTGGAATGGATTCCTCCACATCTCCACCTTTGAAAGCTTCTCTTTCTTCAAAGCTCAGCTCATGTGCCATCTTTTTCATAAATTCTTCCTTTTATCATTGCTGCTTGTCATCACCTCTTTCTTGCTATTCTGATTTCATACACTTCATCATATGCAGATTCATAGTTGTATGCATGTGTCTCCTTCCCCCTTGTTGGGGTTTGGGGGATTCCCAAAATTTTGGGGTTCCACTGGAAGCTGAGTGAATGCCCACCGGTTGGGGAATGGTTGAATAAGTTATGGCATATGAATGTTATGGAATATTATTGTTCTATAAGAAACGATAAGCAGGATTATTTCAGAGAGGCCTTACATGAACTAAAAGTAAATGAAGTGAGCAGAACCAGGAGATCATTGCACACAGCAACAACAAGGTTATGTGGTGATCGATTGTGATGAATTTGGCCAATTCCAATAGACTTGTGATGGACAGAGACAACTATATCCAGAAAGAGTTCTGTGGGGATTGAGGGTGGATTACAACATAGTATTTGTTATTTGCTTGCTTTTTTTCACCCTTTTTGTTCTGATTTTTCTTGTGTAGTATGATAAATATGGAAATATGTATAGAAGAATTGCACATGTTTAATATACATTGGACTACTTGCTGTCTAGGGGAGGGAGATGAGAGGAAGGGAGGGAGAAAAATTTGGCATACAAGGTTTTTCAGGGGTGAATGTTGAAAACATGTATTTTGAAAATAAAAGCCTAGAATTTAAAAAAAGTTGGGGTCCCAAACTGTTTTCTCAAGGTATCTCGAAAGAATTTGCAGGCTCAAATCCATCTCCAAATCAAGGGGCAAAGTTTATTATAATGCCAGTTAAAGGAGGATAAGTTCCAAAAGAAATTAGCAAAGAACCAGAGGCAAGAAGAAAAATTTATAGGGAAAAGTTAGAGAGACCAGATGCTTCATATCATTAAATATACTAATTTTATGGCTTACCGCTTGAGGAGCGGTCTGATTCTGACTTTGTGTGTAGGTGCCCATGGTTCTCTAGGCAGAGCTGGGGGGGGGGGGGGAGAGAAGCACACGTGGAGCGGCTGTTAAGGTGGGGAGATCTTCCTGAGGTGTGTTTTTAGGCCTGAAACTTCACTAGGTCAAGTGGTAGACACCCAATTTTGTTCTGTATCTCCATCAACTTTAAGCACCTCATTATTGTCGCTCATTAGTTTCACAAACTTATCATTGATCAATAGGCTGTTTATCTGACAGCCAGTAATACTTGTGGCCTTAGCATCCTGGTCTTACAAAGTAAACTGGGACAGGATAGCCTAGGGAGAGAAATACATCATTTCTAACTACATCACTCCCAAGGCCAGGTGGCTTTAGGATTGTTGCTACAGTCTTCCTAAGGGCTGCACCATATCACTCTATAGAATCCAAACTTCTTGAAGATGACACTTGTTGCTTTTATTTCCAGTACCAGTCACGATGAATTTATACAGTTAGCTGCTTGACATTTTTTAATTTGTTGTTGAATTGAGTTTCTATATTTTCAAAAATCAATTTTCCCCCTATGAAGTTAGAAGAATACCATGCTTTATTTAATAGAGCTACTGAGACAACACAGTGACTGTGAAACATTTTGAAAATTGCAAATCAGGTAGCTGAAAATCTAAGGACTCATTTTTAGGCACTCACTTATATGTTAAATGAATGAATGGATAAATTTTTGGTGCTCTGTCCCTTCAGGTTTCCTCTCTCTACTTTGTCCTTCCTCAGAGTGTCATCCTTATGTATAAGTCATTTTTTTTTTACCAAATCTGACCTTCAGCTTCTTCAATAAAAGGAGTTAGGTGTTTTTTTTGTTTTTTTTTAAATCATTTATGTCTTAGCAATTTCAGTAATGCCATGTTCTAGGCATTAAAATAGCTTTTTAATCATAAAACTATTACTAATAGGAATGATGATAATTAATATCACTGCTTCTTATTTCTTATTTTAGAAAGAATCAGGAAGAAGTAAAAGTTGCTGAGGAGACAGTAGAGATTAAACAAGAGCCTATTCTGGAATGTCCACCACCACGCAGTCGAAAGTATATTCCTCCTGAGGATCTCCAGAGTCGTGTAGAATCTCATGTCAGAGGAGTTTTTAATACACATGTTAATAATGACTGGCAAGAAACCAGCCTGGAAAAGAGTCAGCTGAAGTTTATTCTTTTGGCACAGCTGGCTGAAGAATTTGGCCATGCGGTACCCAACTCTAGGCTTCATAAGATGCGCAGTGTCAAGGATGTTGTTCATTTCTATAGCATACCTGTGCAGGATGGAACTAAATTTGATGAGATTACCTCCAGACAGCTGCCTTCTAACTTGAAAATCACCTGGGATTACTGAGGCAAATTGAACTTGACTTTTATTTTTGTCCTAAAGGAGAGATTTCCCATCAACTTTTTAATCATCATGTAGAATTATTCTTCTAGAATGCTTGTTCCCAGTAAGACTATATTTTTGATTTACTAGTGACCTCATGTGTTAAGAAAAGGGAAAGACAGGGATTTGTGTTTTCTTTCCTGCTAGAGAAGTTTTCTCTTCTGTTCTTGATCCAAATTACACAATTTATGCTCAACCCAAAGTATGTTTCTATAATAAACATTTGTTGAATTGAATTAATTCGAATTGTCTTTCTATTCTCAGAGAGGAATGGGAATTACTAGAAATTTACTTGGCTTCGAGATGGTAATAATTTTAGTCATAATTTTTCTCTAGATTCTCTTAAAATTAATATTCTACTTATCTTTGTGGGCGCAAGAAAATATTTAGTGGGCAATCCAAATGTGTTCAATTTAGAGAAAAATCAGCACTCAACTCTGAAACATAAGGAATATTTGAGTTCAAATCTGGGCATATACTTTCAAGTGTGTGATCATGATCAAGTCACTTAATCTGTTCATCCCAATTTTCTCAACTGTAAAAATAGGGATAATAATAGTACCTATCCCTCAGGTCTGTTTTGTGGGTCAAATGAGAGAATAATTATAAAGCAATAACAGTGTCTGGCATATAGCAAATGCTATATAAATATCACTAAAAACAAAACAAAACAAAAAAATCTGACTTCAGACACAGACTAGTTGTTTTGACCCTGAGCAAATCATCTAACTTTTATCTACCTCAGTATTTTTACATCTGAAAAATGGGAATAAGAGTATCTACCCTCCTTCCCCAGAGTTGTAGAGGTAAAATTAAATAATTGTAACTTATTAAGGAATACAAGTCACTTTTTTTTTTTAAATCAGGTTTTTGTTTTTTTGGGGTTTTTTGTTTTGTTTTGTTTTTGTAAAAAGAATAGAAATTGTAATGCTTTGCAATCTATACAAGCTCCAAATACTTTTTAGTATTTTATATTTCAATATTTTACTGAACTTGTTATCTCATCAATGTGGGTATTAGCTCTTTGACTCAGGCTAAAACACATATGTACCCTCTCAATCTTGCATAAATAACTTTATCCATATTCTTCCATAGGTCATCTAAAAGGGATCTATGCAATGTGCAAGATTCTTTCTCTATATGTCTTTACAATTTGTGAATAACAGTGTAGCTTAAGGCATCAGTCTCATACAACATGTGCTCTTGCTGTTTGACTAGCCTGCATTTTCTGATTTTGTCATTTGTACTGCTTGCCTTACTATATGTAAGTCACCCCTGGAAAGGAGGTGCTTTAATTTACTTGTACATATCATGTGTATCTCCATTCCAACTTGGATTATTTAGATTGTGATATTTTGAGATTGCTAACCAAATGGTGTCACTGAGAGAACATTAGTATTAAAATGATTTTGTTTATAATGTTGTGAAATAGCTTGGAAGGTACTGAAAATTTCCCAAGACATTTTAGTACTTTTTTTTTTTTTTTAAGTCTAGATCCAATTCATTGTGTGTATACCCCAATATACTAGCCTTTTAATTTTATATTCTTGTCTCCATAATTGACATTTCTCATCCATCGAGTTTTTCTTGTATGGATCATTAAGCCAATCTTTTTTTGAGTAATTAGATATATCTCAATGAGGGTGCCATGTAGTGATCTGGGACTTAATAATATAAATATCATCCTTAATAGGAGCTCTGGGGGACTCCACCATTTAGATGAAATCTCATCTGAACTTTGTGTGGGACATTGTCCGAGTATCAATGATAGCCTTCTCTAAGACAGGGTGGGGAGGGGAAAAAAAGTGTATAGCAGAAAACAAAACAAAACAAAAAAAAACTTGAAGAGCAGAAAAGCAAAATAATTTTGAAAACTGTGTAGTTCTTTTTTTTTTTTTTTTGCTTTTTGCTTTTTGCTGAGGCAACTGGGGTTAAGTGACTTGCTCAGGGTCACACAGCTAGGGAATGTTAAGTATCTG
>JAJPUD010011952.1:0-24210 GCA_023553655.1 Myrmecobius fasciatus
CTGAGCTGAGCTGAGCTGAGTCCCACCCTCACTCACTTCCGGCCTCCACCAGAGTTCTCTGACACCAAAGTCCTCTGTTTATCCCTCTGTCCGAGCTAGACAAACCTGATGTGAAGTTTTTCAGAGATATCTGCAAGCAGTATCCAAATATTTCCTGATTCGTTGACTTGAAGATCAGTTCAGAGGCTTATTTTATTGTTGATTTGAGAGAAGTTTGGAGGAGGAAGCAGAGAGTCACCCTTTCACTCCGCCATCTTCGAAGTTAATTCTTATATTTGTTGTTCTCTCTTATTTGGAGGACTTGCGTGTCTATCTGTATGTAATATTGATCTTATTTTATATTTTGTTAAATAAATAAATACTATCTAAATGTTTTTAAATGTCATCACTAGATCATTTCAAAATAATTACCTTATATTTTAATTATCATAGAAATAATACAGATGAGGAAAAATAATTTGATCTGTCCTTTAGAACTATTTTCATATCTAGTAGGTGATATAATTTAATTGCAACATTATTTTCTCCCAGGCCTTCATATAACCTGTTTCATTCCAGAAACTCAATTTTTCTTAGGTGCACATTTTTAGTTCAGCAATGCAGACTATTGAGTCATTGAAACACAGATGGAAGAAATTATTTATGCTATAGTTTCAAAAATATCTTGGATTATTTTCAGTTGTTTTAGATTAATACCCAACATTACTTATGAATTTGTACACATGTACTTCATAAAGCATATTTGAGCACTTCATTCCTTGATTCCTTATTATTTATAGAAGCAGGACTCATAATTTGCTGAACCTAACATTATTCTTCCTACTGTAATGTCTTTGTTTTATCTTTGACTTACTAAAACCTTGCCATTAGCAAAATGCCATTCAAATTCTTCCTCTTCATTTAAGCTTTTTATGATGTCTGCCAGTCAGATAAACTCTCTTTGTCCTCAGTGCTCCTATACTACTTTGGATCTCTCCCTTTACATTTATGACATTTCCTATCATAGTTTTCAATAAACCTATCTTATTTCTTATTTTTTTGTCTATTTGATTTTAACTGGTGATTTCACTATAAAAAGAGAACTTTACTAATGCCATTCCCAGTCTATAATTATTAACGATTAGTGGTTTTGGAGTATCCAGTGTCTTGGTCACTAAGAGGTTAAATGATTTAACTTAAAGGTTTCCAGCTAGTAAATATCTAAGATGGTGTTTGGTTTTGTGGCTTCTTGACACTAAGGCTAGCTCCCTATTCATTTCTCCATCTTGCTTTTCCTTGTCTATCCTGACATTTTGTAAATTTTAAGATATTTACCTTTTGACATTTACCATTGGTAATTGGTAATTGATATTGGTAATTGATACATTGAGCATTACCAATCATAGTACCTTGGACAGTGAATACTTATGGAATCAAAGGATTTCTTGGAGATTTAAAGGAAAGAAATAAGTTTAGGTTATTAAGTTCAACTTCCTCACTTTACAAGTAGGACATTGTTGCTCAAGGAGATTAGGGGACTTGCTTAAAGTTGCATAGCTAGTAAATGTTAAATAGTAGATTCAAACTCAAATTTTTCCTGACTCCAAGTTCAGTGCTCTACCAACTTTAAATATTCATTTGCTGAATTATAACATATTGCTTTGTGCTGCTTTGTTGTATCATCTTACACTGTTTTTATAAATATATGTCATTTTCTATTAAAAAGAATTGAATAATTCATTTCCATTGGATGCTGACTTCAAGATAATTTCCTGTAGTAAGGGGTAAGATATCTCAGTCCCTTAGTCTTATCTCTTGAAGGAGACAGCCAATAGTTTGTATTTAGAGAGACAAGCTATGAAATGTGTTCTCCTTAGTACCATACTAATTATATTAACTGACCACTATGTACAGAGTCCACTAACTCCTTAAACTTTTTTTTTACTACTCTTAAGATTGACTTGTACAGAACCCAATAGCTGATAAAGACCCTGACTTACTTGGATAATATTTCCATACTTTTCCAGTTTTTCCTTTTATCCTCTTCCCCTATATATATATATATACATATATATATATATATACACATATATATACATATACATATATATATACACACATATATACATATATATATGTGTGTATATATATGTATATATTCAGCTTGTAGTCCCTTGTTGAGTCTAAACTGCATTTATTTGTTTATGAGTATGTGAAAATTCAACTTAAATCTATAACTAGGTGATCAGGCAGAGTATTACACATCCTATTCTATGAGGACATGGAGGTTTATGTGCATCTTCCTTTTCCCACATCTATTCACTTCTCTTTCTACTTCTCATTCTTGTGGTCTAAGAACAATCATCAAATCAATGCTACCACTGTTCCTTTAAGGAAAATCACAATACGTCACCCCAATACCAATATGAGACACTATTTCTTTTTTAAAAAGCTTATTTTCAAAACATATGCATGTATAATTTTTCAACCTTGAGCCTGACATAGCCTCCTTCCTCCCACCCCCTCTCCAGATGGCAAGCAATCCAATATATGCTATACATGTTAAAATATATGTTAAATCCAATATGTGTAAACATATTTATACAATTCTCTTGTTGTACAAGAAAAATCAGATCAAAAAGGAAAAAAAATGACTAAGAAAATACAAACACCATCAAAAAGAGTGAGAATGTTACATCATGATCCACATTCAGTTCCCACACTCTGTATATAGATGGATCTCTTCATCACAAGATCATTGGAACTGGCATCAATCATCTCATTGTTGGAAAGTCACATTAATAAGAATTGATCATCATATAATATTGATGTTGCGGTGTACAATGATCTCCTGGTTCTTCTCATTTCACTTAGCATCAGTTCATGTTAGTCTCTCCAGGCCTCTTTAAGATCATCTTCCTGGTCATTTCTTATAGAACAATAATATCCTATAACATTCATATACCATAATTTATTCAGCCATTTTTCAATTGATGGGCATACTTTCAGCTTCCAATTTCTAGTTACAACAGCAAAAAAAGACTGCCACAAATATTTTTGCACATGTGGGTCCCTTTCCCTCCTTTAAGATCTCTTTGGGATATAGGCCCATTTTTAGAAACACTGCTGGGTCAAAGGGTATGCATAATTTGATAACTTTTTGATCATAATTCCAAATTTCTCTGCAGAATGGCTGGCTTTGTTCAGAGATCCACCAACAATGTATCAGTGCCCTAGTTTTTCCCTGGCCCCTCCAACATTCATCATTATCCTTTCCTGTCATTTTAGCCAATCTCAGAGGTGTGCAGTAGTGTAAGACATTATTCTAAATCCCCTTGACTACTTAGACCAAAAGTTTCTTCCTCAGCTATCATTTGATTACATGTGCCTTAACTTCTTAATAGAATGCTGCTTCTTGAGGGTAGTGAAAGTCTTATTATTTATTTATTTTTGTCCTTGGATAACTGAAACTGTGAGAGTGCTTTCCAGTTAATAGATATTTAATAAATGCTTGTAGATTGATTGACTAATCAGCCCTACTCCAGAGATAAAATGGCATGACTGAAATAATAAATTCTTCAATTTACTTGATTGTCATGTAAATGAACTATACAACAGATTGATTCACAGAAATTCTGTGCTTGTAAGGATGGGAAACAATTCTGCAGCTGAGATGTAGACATTATTTTGTGAATGATGTTACATCTCTCTTCAAAAGAACTCCAAATATGAAAAAATGGGACACAGGACAGAAAGTCAGTACTTTATACTAAGAGATAAGCATAAATATAATCTTGACAGAGAATAAAGTGTATTTTGTTTTAGCATCAAGTGGTGTGGGTATTTGAAGCTCATGTTTAAGGATGTTGAAATGACTGTCAAGATAGAGTTTTAATCTTAAAGGTTAAGGAAATATGATTGCAACTTCAACTGAAAGTGGGATTAACGTAAAAAATATAGCTTTTGCACCAATATAAGGTCAAGTTGTGGCTGTGATAAATAAGTTCTTAGTGATCCATAGAATGAAAAGAAAGAGCATTACAATATCTTCATCCTTTTTCAGTTCATAGAATTCTGAATTTAGACCTTCAGACTTCCACTAATGATTTCATTTCAATTTAAGAGTTTCTTTTTTTTTCTTTTTGAAAGCATTTGTTGAGAACTATTTCAAATACCTATCCTTATCTGTTTTTCTACTTTCCTGCTAATTAGCAAAATTGTTCTAGTACATTTTGATCATCCTGGGATTTGACATTTTTCTCTGAAATACAGTCACAAATAATATGAAAGTTAAAAATCCATTCATCAAAACAAGAACAACAGCAGTATAGTTGTGTGTGTGTATATATATGTGTATATATGTATTTTTCCTTATTAAAAATGTCATAAGAAGAGACAATAATTTCTTCCATTGCATTATCAACATGTAGATTACACAACACACAAAGTGTTTTCATATACTTCATAGATAGATATATTTCAAGGATCATTTATTCTAAGCACTGAAATGCTTAAAAAGTCAAAAATAGTCCCTGTTCTCAAGGATCTCACAATCTAATGGGTCAGAAAATGTAGAAAAAAAAACCTGTGTTTAAACAAGCTATATACAGGATACACTGGAGAATGTCAACAGCAGGAAGGCAAATTTCAAAAGCTTTTTGTAGAAAGTAGAATTTTTATCTGGAACTTGAAGGAATCCAGGAGGCAGAGATTAGGAGGGAGGCAATTCTAAACAATATAACCAGTACAGCATAATCCAGTTATGTAATATAGGGTCTATGTGAAGAAGAACAAGGAGATAGTATCAATGGATCTCCATGGCTGGTGAATGAGGTACAAGAAGATTAGAAAGGTAAGAAGAAAAAAATTATGAATGTTAAGCAGAAAATTTTTTATTAGATACTGGAGGTAATAAAAGAGTCAAAAAAGTTTATTTAATAAAGGGGTGACATGGTCAGAGGTAGCCTTAATATGATCACTTTGATAGATGGGTGGAGAAAAGACTGGAGTAGAGAGAACATCAGGAAAAAGCTTGGGGCTACATGAGTCTCATGAGAATCATTGGCATAAAAAGAATTATTGAATCCATAAGAATTGATGACATCAGAAATTCAAAGGAAATTACATAAAGGCAAAAAGGAAACATAACAGACAGAACACAGGGGAGGGATGAATTATAGTTATTGTATTTGACTTGAAGAACCAGCAAAGGAGACAGAAAAAAGAGTCAGGTTTAAGTCTGAAACAGAGTAATGAAAATGTAGAGAGATGAGAGAATGATTAATAATTGTTTAGTTCTTTTCCTGCTAAAATTATTTTGTAGTTGTGTTTTTAAGCTCTTTTTATGTCTTGAAAACTTAATTCCCAGATATTTAGTTCATTTTATTATAAGTGGAATGTTGCTTCCAATTTTCATCTGCATGTTTTTTTTAGTAATATACAATGTTGATGATTTATGTTGATTTATTTTGTATTCTGTTTCTTTTCCAAAGTAAGTGAATTAATTTTGTTGTTATTACTGTTGTTTTAATTTAGGATACTCAAAAAAGACCATTATTTCATTTGCAAAAAAGAGATGTTTGCTTGATTTTTTTCCCCCAAAGCATATTCCTTAACTTATTTTTTTCTTTAGTATTACTGACGCTAACATTCCAGTATGTCAGCAGATAACAAATTGACTTAACAGTATTTTTGCTTCAATCCTGTTCTTATTGAGAAAATTTGGGCTTAACTAAGGTGGAGGGGAGAAAGTAGGAAGTTGCCTGAGCTGTCCCCATATTGCTTCAGAAATAATAGTAAATCAAACCTCTAGAAGAATTCTGAAATGACAGAACATACAGAAAGATGGTATGAAATTATTTTACAGCTTAAGATAAACTTAGCTAAAATTAGCAAAAATCCCCTAAAAAGCCCTGATTGTAGAAAAACTAATATGATGACACAAACTCAGAAGAGGAAAACAATATTGAAATGACTACATATGAACTGGTCTCAAGCTCAAAAAATCCTCTTGGAAGAGGTAATTTTTTTCAGTCAACAAGAGAGGTGGAAGAAAAATTGAGAAAAAGAAATGAGATTTATTCAAGTGAATTATGAAAAAAAATGAGTCAACAGATTGGAAAAGGAAGCACAAAAACTGACTGATAAAAACAACTCTTTAAAAAAGAGTTGTCTAAATGGAAAAAAAAATCTATTCAAGAAAATAACTCCTTTACAAATAGAATCAGACAGATAGAACCAAAGATACAAAAGTTAACTGAGGAAAATAATTCCTTAAAAATTTGAATTGGGAAACTTGAAACTAATCACTCTGAGAAATCAAGTGTCAAACAAAATATAAACAATGACAAAAAAGCAAGAAAATGTAAAATACCTCATTGAAAAAAACAAATAATCAATTAACCTGTAAAATAGACCCAGGAGAGAGAATTTAAGAATTATTGTACAACCTGAAAGACATGATTTTAAAAAAAGAGCCTGGACAATATCTTTCAAGAAATCATCAAAAGGATCCCATCCTTTAAGATTACAGAATTAAATAGTAATTAAAAGATTCCACTGATTACTTCTTAGAAGAGCTCCCCCAATGAAAATTCCAAGGAATATTGTAGCCAAATTTCAGAAGAAAATATTGCAAGCAACCAGAAAGAAACAATTCAAATACCAAAGAGTTGCAATCAGAGTTCCACAGGACTTAATAACTCCTGCATTACAGGATTGATGGGCATGGAGTATAGTATTTTGGAAGGCAAAGGATCTTGGCTGCAACCAAGAATCAATTATCCAGCAAAAGTGAACTTAGCTTTTTCAGGAGAAAAAATGGATATTCAATGAAACAGGCAACTTTCAAGCTTATTTGATGGAAAAACCAGAGCTGAAAAGAAAATTCAATCCTCAAATACAAAACTCGAGAAGAATAAAAAGGTAAGCAAACAAGAAAAAATATTCAATAATGTTCAAATGTTTAAATACCTACAGGGGAAAATAATACTTAAGCTCTTGAGAACTATATCTCTATAATGACAATTAGAAGAAGTATATAGAGATAGAATGTGTGAGTATAAGTTGATTTTAATGTAAAAAAAATAAGAGATAAAAAAGGATTTTTCTGGGAGAAAAGAAAAGAAGGAAGAATAAGATAAATTACATCACATGAAGAGACCTGTTACAATAGAAAGAAAGAAGAGAGGGGGATGAATACTTTGAATTCTCATTGGATTTGGCTCAATTAGATATAAAATATTATCTCACTCTTTTGGAAAGCAGGAGGAGAAAGGGGAAAGAAAATGGAATAGGTGGATAGGAGGGAGTACAGAAATAGGAGGGGAAAAGTGAAAGAAAATATCAATGAGCATTGAGGGCAGATGGCGGGGAGGGGAGAGATGTTAATGAAGGTATTCTTATATTTCCAAACTTTAAACATATTACAAAATAGTTACCCTCAAAATTAACTGGTGTTGAGCATAAAAGTAGGAAAACAAATTAATGGAATCAGTTGATATAATTTGAATTTAATTGAATACATATGTATGTATCCAACTATATATCTTTGTTATTTCTATTCTTTTAACTTTAATTATATGTTAGTGTTTAATGAAACTATGGAAAATAAAACATTGGGAAAGGATTCATTTATTTATCAAACATATTTGGCCAAACTGATTAGTAGTTTGGTGAAAGGTGTGTATAGCCATGAGATTTATCCAGGTGATATATAAACATAAGAAAGGACTCTAACAATGATGAAAGAAAATATCAAACTACTTGAAACAGTTAACAACTTTAACAAAGTTGCAAGATATAAATAAACACATAAATTATTGGCATTCGTATATGTAAACAACAAACTCAGCAGCAAGAGATAAAAAGAGATATTTCATTTAAAATAAGTGTAGACAATATAAAATTTTGGGGAGTCTACTTACCAAGACAAACCCAGGAACTATATGAGCAGAATTACAAAATACTTTTAACACAAATTCAGATATAAACTATTGGAAAAATATCAATTGCTCATAGGTAGGTCTAGTTGCTACAACAAAAATGACAATTCTACCTAAATTAATCTACTTATTCAGTGCCATACCAATAAAACTGCCAAAGCATTATTGTATAAAACTAGAAAAGAATAAGAAAATTCATCTGAAAGAATAAAAGAACAAGAATATTAAGAGAATTAATGAAAAAAATTTCAAAGTAATGTGGCCTAATCCAAACACTTATATTATAAAGTGGCAGTTCTCAAAACCATTAGTTATTGACTAAGAAATAAAGTAGTGGATCAGTGAAATAGGTTAGGTACATAACACAATTATCAATGACTATATAATCTACTCTTTTATAAACCCAAAGATTCCAACTTTTAGAATAAGAACCCACTATTTGACAAAAACTGCTGAGACCACTAGAAAATAGTATTGCAGAAACTATGCATAGGCCAACATCTCACACCATATACCAAGATAAAGTCAAAATTGATTCATGAATTAGATAATGAAGGGTGATAATATAAGCAAATTAAGAAAGCAAATTTATATATTTGCCTGTCAGACCTCTGGGAAGGGAGGAATTTATTACCAAATAAGAACTAGAGAATGTTATGAAATGCAGAATAGATAATTTTGATTACATTAAATTAAAAAGGTTTTGCACAAAGAAAACTAATGAAGCCAAGATTAGAAGAGAAGCAGAAAACTGGGAAACATTTTTACAGCTATTGTTTCTGATAAAGACATTATTTCTAAAATACATAGAAAATGTGTTCACAAATTCACAAAAATATGTCATTCCTTAATTGATTTTGATATCAAAGGATATGAACAGACAATTTTCTTTTTTTTAAATTAAATTTTTTATTTTATTTTATTTGTTATTTAACATAACATATGTGATGATATATGTGTGGGTAATTCTTCAACATTAACCCTTACATAGCTTTCTTGAACAGACAATTTTTAGATGGAGAAATTAAATCCATTTATAACCATATGAATAAATAGTCTAAATCACTACTGATTAGAGAAAGGGAAATTAAAACAACTTTGAGGTCCCATTTCATACTTATCAGATTGGCTAAGATAATAGGAAAAGATTTAAGATAAATGTTGGAGGAAATGTGGGAAAATGGGGACAGTAATACTTTGTTGGTAGAGTTGTGAACTGATCCAAGCATTCTGAAAAACATTTTGGAACTATGCCCAAAGAGCTATAAAACTCTTCATATCCTTTTTACCCAGCTTTGCCCACTACTGGATCTGTATCCTAAAGAGATCATAAGAGGGAAAGAACCTACGTGTATAAAAATGTTTGTAGCAGCTCTTTGTGGTGGCAAGTAATTTGAATTTGAATGTATGCCCAATAATTGGGAAGTGGATGAATAAATTGTGGTATTTGAGTATAATGAAATACTATTGTTCTATAGAAAATAATGAGCAGACTGATTTCAGAAAAGCCTGAAAACACTGTATGAACTGATGCTGAGTAAAGTGAGCAGAACCAGAAAAATGTTATAGCAATCATCTTTGCTCCCTTAATAGAAGAACATGTACACAGTAACAACAAGATTTGGTGATGATCAACTATGATAGACTTAGCTCTTCTCAGCAATACAAATCCAAAATAATTCCAATATACTTGAGTTGGAAAATGCCATTCACAATTAGAGAGAGAATTATGGAGATTGAGTACAAAGCATACTATTTTCACCTTTTTTAAATTTATAATGGCTTTTCTTGCACAGTATAGCAAATATAGAAATATGTTTAAAATGTATATCCTATGCATGCATGTATATCGGAATTTTTGCTGTTTTGGTAAGAGCACAGGAAAGAAAGGGAGGAAGAAAAAAATAAGGAATCCAAAGTCATACAAAAGTCAATTTTGAAAACTATATTTAAATGTAATTGGAATAACATACTATTAAATGAAAAAAAATGCGTTAATATGTTGTTGAAGAATTATCAATATTGTTTAAACATATACATACATACTATAAATGTCTCATAGTAAAATTCTGGTTTAAGAAGTTTTTATTTTTCATTTTCAACTTGCTCAATTATGCTTTCTGCAATTTAATATTCTTAAAGGTAGGCGTGGTCTTATTGTTGTTGCTTACATCACCAATACATAATATTGTCCTTGGCATTCATAAAGCTCATAATAACAACTTTTTCTTTCATTTTTTCCAATGTATTTTCTTCTTTTGGTTCATTTATAATTAGAATGTTAAGATTAATGTGATCCAAGTTGTGTAGGAGTATTTTAATAATACAATAACCTTTTTTTTGTTGTTTGTTTTTTTTGCTGAGGCAATTGGGGTTAAGTGACGTGCCCAGGATCAGACAGTTAGGAAGTGTTAAGCGCCTGAGACAAAATTTGAACTCAGGTCCTCCTGACTTCAGGCCTGGTGCTCTATTGTGCCACCTAGCTGCCCCCAATAAACCTCATTTTAAGAATAATAATACCTAATTTAATGTTTATACATGGTCCTTAAACACTAATTCTTTCCATCCTCTGCTCTTTCTCTTTTATTCTGAGAACCTCACTTTAAAATCAAAAGGGTATTGTCAATTCAGAAGCAGAAATGGATAACATAGACCTAAGAATAGTCTTAAATATTTGTTTTGAGGGTTGTTATAACAAAATCATCAGCACCAAGTGATCAGCCTAATTGTCATGAGGCTTTAAGCAATGCTGGTCCTCAGAAAGAAGATGTAATCTACTACAAGAAACACGTGTGAATTTTTTTTGGTGTTAGCAAAGTTTGCACTATTTTATCCTGGTTTTCAAGAACCCAGAATGACCTCCACACCAGAAAGAGGCACAGGAGCATGTGGTAACTAGCTTATGTCGACAAAACTTAAGGTAAATCCAAGAATTCTGGACGGACAAAGATCATTGAAATAAGCATAATTTGTTTTTCTACCAATCTTCATTAATGACTCCAGGATAAAGTAGAATAAAGATATGTCTCTTGAGTTACTGCCCTTGTCAAATAAATTCCTAAAGAATCACAAGCTTCTTTCATTCCTGTTACTGCAGACACAACATCATTTTTTCTTCTATCAGTTTTTTGTCCCTGATATTGTGAAAATAATACATCTTTCTTTTCCTCCAATTTCCTCAAAGGTCAGCTCTTTAAATATTTACTAAGGACTGTCTTTGTCAGTAATGTGTTCTGCTGCTTACTAGTCAGAAAATTCACTCATCCTTTTTTCTCCCCCAATTTAGGTGAAATTCTGAATTGATTTTAGGTCAGAAGGTAATTTTGTTCCTCACTCTGTCTTTCAGAAAATGGTTTAAAGGATTTCTGACTGATAATGTTGAAAGTTCAATTTTTGCTCCTGCTGAATATATTACAACAGCAAGTAAACTATGCAAAGGTAGCATGTTCTTACATAGAGCTCCACCCTTACTCCCAAATCCCATCACACTGAAAAAGATCAGTTACATTTGCATGGAAGGATTAGTTTTCTGGCCTTTGGCTTTTAAACATGAACTTCTGTAATTAATCATTAAAGTTCTGCATAAAACCTAATATGAAATTCTTTGATTCACCCCATCAAAGAAGATTATATAAGTGCTAGAATTTCTATCTACTTTTGCTTCTGAGATACTAACTCAAAGGAAATTCCAAAGAGGACATTAATTTTAAGTAAGTGCTATGTATAAATACCACAGCCTTTTTTCCCCCTTATCCTGTCCCCCCATCAAGAACCTGAGCCAGTAATAACATAGGGCCATGTTCTAAAAGAGGAACCTCTTAGAAACCGATAGGTTTTTTAAAACAAATTTTTATCCTCCCCCATATTAAGAACAGACAGACAAACAAACACACACACACACACACACACACACACACACACACAGAGACAGAGAGACAGAGACAGACCAAGAGAGAGGAGATGGTAGAAGGGAGCCGGGAGAGGTGAGAAAGAAGAAGGGAGAGGGGAAAAAGGATATAGCAAAAAGAGAAGAATAAAGACAGATACAGAGAGGGACAAAGAAAGACAGGAAAAAAGGAAACAAAAGGATGAAAAGAAAGGAGAAATAAAATAAAGAAAAAATAAAAGACAAAACCTTTTATTATATTAGTATAATCATGCAAAGCAATCTTGTTTCATATTATTCATATTATATCCAAAATTGAGTTTCTTATTCAGCATATTGCTCCATAATCTCTCTATCATGAAGTGAGCAATGTTCTTCAACAGTTCTCTGGAGTCATTGTCAATTATTTAGTTGATCAGAGTTCTTAAGTCATTCCAAATTATCCATTCTGGAAAAAAAAATCCACAGTTATCAAACTGTACATATCCTTTAACCCTAAGCCTAAACTCCAAAAAAATCAAAGAAAAAGGAAAATACCAAATATATTTGTATACCACAATATTGGTAACAATTCTTTTAGAAATCTTTAGCAAAGAACTAGAAACTAAGGGGATCCTCATCAATGGGGAAATGGCTGACAAATTATAGTATAACAAGAAAACTGGTGGGAAATGAAACTGTGATGCTCAGATAGTTGAAGGCTTAGAGAAAACTTTGTTTCTCGAGAAGCGAAGAATAAGATATGAAACTCTGTAACAAACTTGTTGAATTAATTTATGAATATTTAATGATGAGAGAGAGATAAAGAGAGAGAGACAGAGACAGAGACAGGGGCAGAGAGACAGACAGATACAGAGTGAGAGATAGACATAGAAAAACACAGAGAGGCAGAAAGAAGAAAAACAGGAGAGAGAAGAGAAGGAAGAGAGAGAGAGAGACAAAGAATGAGACAGAGAGATAGAGATAGACAGACACATACATATAAAGAGAGAGAAAGAGAGAGAGAGAGAACAAGAGACAGAAAAAAAAAGAGACAAAGAGGAGAGATAGTGACAGAGAGAAAGGGGGGAGGAGAGACAGAGATGAGAGGAAGGGAGAGACACAGAAAGATAGAGAGTGAAAGAGAGAGGGAGATAGAGACAGAGACAGAGACAGAGAGGGAGGGAGAAAAGGAGAGGAAGATGGAAAGGGAGAGGAAGGGAAGAGAAAGGCTAGGGACAAGCAATAGCAGAGTTAGATTTGGAGAGGAGGCCATGCCAAAAGAAAATCCATTTGTGTGTATGTGTGGAGCCCCTAGCATATTGTGGTTGCTTAGGAGATGTTCATTTAGATATAATTATGGTTACATGATATGATAATTACAGATAATTACATAATGATTATGTAATTTATTATGATAATGGGAATGCCTTAGAGCTAGTGTACAAGTAATCATTACTAGGCTTAAGATCTTCCTGAAGGTACTTCTTTTTTAAACCAGTTCCTTTTTTTATCTAAAGGTGATAAGAAATATCCCACTGCACTGATCTCTCCATCCCTCCCATATCACATAGGATTTAAGGGCAAAGAAAGAAACTATAAAAATGCAAACTTGAAATCTGCCCTCTGGGAAATGCATAAATTTCCTTTGAAGAGATCATTTTCATATTTATTTGGTGTTTATTTTCTGATTTTCTTGAGATTAAAACATATATATGTGCATGTACATACACATGCAACTTTTCTTAGATTCTGTATTTTAAAGGAACTACTTTATATCTAAGTTTTAATAAAATGCAAAACTGGAACAAAAGAAAATCCTGCTTCTGATGGAGATGCAACATGATATTAGGCAAAGAATCCTGCTTGCCCTTGACTGCTATGCTGTGGCCCCTTTTCCTGATGATTCCTATTCACATATGACTACTTTTCATGGCTCTGTGGGCCTCTGCTCTCCAAAGGGATAGACTTTACACTGTGAATTTCTCTGCAGCAAGCTAGTGGGGGACCAATGATGAATTGCTCTCTTTTGTTTTAAAAACAAATCAAGATACTCTTCCTAGGGACAAGGCCATTAAATCTGAAGCCTGGCAGTACTAATTATAGCAAATTCTTCCATCCAGTTATGTAACATTTTACCTTCTACTAGTAAATAGAAAGAGAAATCTCCCATTGAGTATAGAAAGTAACTTGGGGGCAGAATTCCTTAATCTTTTTTTGTGTTTGGACCCCTTTGATAGTCTATAAAATACTGAAAAACATTTTGTTGCCAACATTCATCATTGAAGGAAATACTAAATTGCAGTTATTGGTTAGTGAAAATAAATGAGTTCTTCCCATCCAAGTTTATGAACTTCCTTAAATCTATGAACTACTTGTAGGTCCATGGACCCCAGATTAAGAATTGAGAAATCAATTGATACCATAGAAGTAGAATTGGAGTAAAAGGGTTTAAGGTCAAATACTAATTTTAGCCTTTAATACCTATTGTACCTGAGGCAAGTGACTTCTCTATAAATTGCAAGGCTTTTATTTTTCTTTCCTGAGGCAATTGGGGGTAAGTGACTTGCCTAAAGTCACACAGCTAGGAAGTATTAAGTGTCTGAGGTCACATTTGAACTCAAGTCCTCCTGACTTCAGCCCTGGGGCTCTATCCACTATGCCACCTAGCTGCCCCCAAGTTTTCTTTTTCTTGTTCCTTTTAATAGTATTTTTCCACAAATACATGTAAAGATAGCTGTCAACATTCACTTTGGCAAAATCTTGTATTCCAGATTTTTCTCTCTTTCTTCCCCTCTCAAGAAAGCAAGCAATAGAATATAGATTAAACATGTGCAGTTTCTCTAAATATATTTTCATGTTTGTTATGCTGCACAAGAAAAATCAGATCAAAAAGAGGAAAAAAACATGAGAAAAATAAAAAAGCAAACAATAGCAATAACAAAAAGCTAATGATACTATACTTTGAACACATTCAATCTTCATAGTTCTGACTCTGAATGTGGATGGCTTTATTACAAGTCTATTGGAATTGCCTTAACTTAACTCATTGTTGAAAAAAGCCAAGTCCATATAGATCTCAGTTTTCTAGTCAATAAAATATGAAGGTTGGACTAGGTAGTCCCTAAAATTCTATGATTTTCCCACCCCACAAAATAAATTTCTTTATTAATAAATCACTGGATATTTACTTCAGGATACCATGTAAACACGAACAAAATCCTCAGCATGGCACACAAGGATTATAGGTGCCCACCTGTAATTATTTCTATTGGGAAAGGTAAGGCTAGTGGATCACTTGGGCTTAGAAGTGCTGTATTGCAGTAAAGCCAAAGCCAATATGCTATCTAAACTAAAATCCACACCATATTGGTACCTTCATCATCTTGGGAAGGGTAGAGGATCAGGCTATAAGGGTCTGGTCTTGAAACACAAAGCAACTGCAAAGTTTTCTGTCTTCCCAACTGTATGACAAAAAACACTTTTTCTACAGATACTCAGATTGAGATAAAATGCATCTACCCTGAAGAATCTTTGCTTCTGAGAAATGGGATGGTGGCAAGGCATACTTGGAATTCAAAAAATGCCTCCTGGTCATGGTCTTATTTAGAATTCTAGAAAGTAAAAATATGTTGTCAAAGGGTAACCACATCCCTAGGGCTATGCAGGAGCAAGATAATGAGTTTGTAGCAGAGATGCAAAGCCAGAACCATCACAATGGAACCAAAGAAAACACTGTCAAAGGGCTTATTTCTTGCTTTGGTCCCAGATTCACTTCAGGTCAAATGTGTGAAACTCATGGATGCTACCAGCAAAGCTTTGTAGTATGACTTGAACCAGATTAAAATATATTTGGGAATTATTTAATGAAATAAAAATAAAAAACCCCAAAATATGTAATAATTCATTTTTCATTTTTTAAGTTAATATGTACTCCAGGGAGCACATTTCTAATTGAATTTTGACAGCACTGTTCTAGGCCAAGTCATGATGTATACGAATTTTATTTTCTTCCCAGCCTCTTTATTCTTTACCTCTTGCGATTTTTTAGTGCTGCACTCTTCTTTCACTTCAGTAAACACATATCTTCCCATTTTTCATGATTATCTCACTGTTAAGAGGATAAGAAAGAAAGATCAATTTTATTTAATGAATTGAGAGATTGCACTTTATTCATATCGTGTTGCTTCAATTGGAATTTCTTTTTCTTTTCTTTTTTGATAATACTGAAATGAACATTTGTTGATTCTTCTTTTTTCATTTTTAACAGAGGTTAGTTCCCATCCTAATATCATTTTCAAATGGACGAATTTGGTTTCAAGGCAATTATATTTAACTCAGGGAGTTCTTTCCTTGTCTGTCTCCCATACCTGCCTTCCCAAATGTAGCACATTAAAAATCACTTTTAGGGTTTTATGTCCACCAGTAGCTGGGACACCATGAATTTTAGAAGCTAGGACAAATTAGGGTATCAAGTTAGATAAACCTTAGCCTAAATGAAACTCTCTATATATTTCTACCTATGATCAATATCTGTAAGATAAATATAGATTGTGCTTAATCAATGTGATATCATCTTACATGGAGGAGAAAAATTCCCAGTGCTTAATCCTTTGTCCTTACCAAGAAAGACTCACTTTCCTTATGTAAGGGCACCCTTTCCTTCTCCCCTCCCTCAGGGTGCCTTTATGCAGGATATTTTTCAGAGACATTATTATGATCACCCTGGACTAATCATATATATATATATATATATATATATACATATATATATATATGTATATATATATATCAGAAATCCTGCTATTTCAGAGAAAAGACAAACCAGCAATCCCCAAGTGAACCCAACCAATAATGAGAAATATTGCCAGGGCCATGATTAGCATCAAAACACTAGGACAGTGCAGATACTATCAGACATTTGAAATCTGTTTTTCTCCACATAGGTCTTGTCACCCTGGAGGTGCCCAGAAAATTTAATGCAGGACACAATATGCCTCAGACTCTGTCCAGCACCAACACTGCTCAAAAGTCTAAAGATGAAGATGTGAAACTGGGCACCTTCTGATAATTGCCTCTCTAGGGTTCACTCAGCATTTTGTATCTTCTGAGAAAAGAAATTTCTTCAGATAAAGCAGTCCTATGAGTACCTAGTAAAGGGAAGATACGGCAAGAGATACCAGTATAACTCCCAGAGCATGGTAGCAGCCCATAATAGAACAGCTGAAGACAAGCCTTGACATCCTTTTGTACTCAGAAGCCATGGCCTAGTCAAGATAGGAAGAATAGCTGTAGTTCAATACCCATATAATACTCTGATAACCTTCACCCTTATTGTCCATTGAACCTCAGAACAGGAGAGGGTTTCCACCTCATAATTGGTTGTTTCTCCACCCTGCCCCAAAGGAATGTGCACATTCCCATATCAATTAGTAGGATATAGAATTATTGTATTATAACTCTAAAACTGGAAGGAATCTCAGAAACTATTTAGAATAACCTACTCAACTTACAAACATAGGAATGAAGTTCAATTATCTTGTGCAAGATCATATAGATCAGGGAGGAAACGAATTCATATCCTATGACTACTCAGATGCTATAAATACAGAGCCAGTTTTCTTTTAACTATTCCATTCTTGGAAGGACTTTGCAGGACAGGTAGGTTCCTGATATTATATTGCGCCTATTGAAATGGTCTTGAAGAACAAACTATACTTATTTTTTTTTTCTTACAAGGGGTAGTGATGGAGTGGCTTGTAATGAGTGGTAGGTTTCAGAAATAACAATTTATGATCAAGTGAGATAAGGACTAGAAAACCCTTACTATAATGCCACTGAAACAAAATAATTACCTAGTAAGTTCCTTTTCATCTCCTTTATCCAAACAGTTCCAATCCTTGTGATTGGATAAAATGATAAAGATAGCAGATGTCAAGCCCTTAGAGTTATGTCAACAAACAATTTGATAAATATTTAATAAAATGTCACTTTTTTTTGCTTATAGTTCCTACTCTCAAGGAAATGCCATTCTACTGGGAGGAGCTATTAGAGATGTAAAATTTTGGTCACTTATTTAATGTTAGATCCAATTAATAGGCAATATACTTAAAAGAGAGATGTGTTGATAGACCAGAACACATTGAACTTCACATTCATAACTCCACATTTTCAAATACTTATTTCTCCTGTTTTTCTCCCTTCCTCCTTCTTTTCTTCTCTCCTTTTTTCCCTCCCTCTTTTCCTCCCTTTCTCTGTTTCTCTCTCTCTCTGTCTTTCTGTCTGTCTCTCACTCTCTCTGTGTCTCTACCCAATCTCTCTCTCTCTCTCTCTCTCTCTCTTTCTCTCTCTCTCTCTCCCTTAAAACTGGATTAGAATTTATTGTTTCTAGAAGGATGCATCTTTTAGAGAAAGACTTTTGCCACTGTGGAATCAAAGTCACCTCAGATTGAATTTTCTATCAATTATGGAATTATTAAGTCTTGTGAGAGCATAGGTTTCAAAAATTAAAGATGATAGAGGTAGTCATCAGTCTGATATAAAAATTGCCCAGCTGGACTCTGGGAAAATCTACTGGAAAAAAGTTGAATAAATAAGGTTATTAATCTAAAAACATCATTACTTTCAGTTGAACAATCATTCTTTGGTTGGGATTTTAACATTCTATGCCTATAGACCTATAGAATTCTGGAACGTTCCCTTATCTCCCTAGTCAGAGCTCTTTTAATATTTAACATCACATTTAAATAGATGTTTTTATAGTACACATGTATTTATGTATACATAATATATGCATATAAAAGTGTATGTCTAAAAGTATACAATACATATATCTGGTATTTTATGATTATTTATTTATAATTAATATAGTATTTATGTGTAAAAATATGTATATAGGGATATTTTTTGCTTTTTTCTTTATCCTTCTTTGTGTAGGAAATTACAGGAAATTTAAGGAGTCTCAAAGTCATGTTATGCTGTAGTTGTAGTAGAAAATACATTAACACCAGAATAAGGTGGCTGCTGGTATGGAGAGAAGATATTTCTCGACTTAGGAAACACATGCATTAATTGTTTTTCCATATCATTAGGTAGCCTTTAAAATCCTAAAATATCTATAGAAAAATAGAGGGAAGCAAAGAAACTGGGAGTAAATTGGGGAAGAATTGAATTGTTAGGATTAAACCAATATTCCTTTCCAGTGAAATGACATTTTTGTAGAAGGAACCTCTCTATGAAGATTATTTATATATTTACTTTTATTTTTTTTTTCCCTGAGGCAGTTGGGGTTAGGTGACTTGCCCAAGGCCACATAGCTAGAAAATGTTAAGTGTCTGAGGCCAGATTTGAACTCAACTCTTCCTGACTTTGGGGCTGGTGCTCTATCCACTGCACCATCTAGATGCCCACGAAGGGCATTTTGAGTAAACAGGGATGGGAAGGACTAGTATATGAAAACATGATTTTGTGGGAGTGGGGCTAGACAATAGAGTAGAAAATGTTTCCGTTTTTTCTCCTAGGAAATTTGAGGAGAAAAGGGAGAGTTGGGGAGGGTAAGCTATTGGAGGAGAGAATGAGGGATAATTTTAAAAAAGAAAAGTTTTCTGGAGGCTTCATGTCAAAAATTGTAGTTATAACCTTTGCAGACCATATAATAGCAAATATAGTAATTAATGAAGAAAATATGGATAAAAGTTACACACCTAAATGGAAATGTTAAGTTTTAAAGGTCACCTTAACTAATAAGTGAATAATGAAATAATTCCTATTTAAAATTCATTTTAAATAATGAGTCAAGGAATAAATCAGAAAAAAAACAAATATTTCTAAAGATGAAAAATGAGCCAACATGTAAAAAATTTTTGAAGTGTAAGATCCAGTAGTTTTTGAAAGAAAATTTGTATTTTCCAAACTGCATATTATAATAAAAGACCAGAGGCTTAATGAATTGATCATACAGTAAAAAGTATAAAAATAAACATATTAGCCATACTAAAGTAAAAAAAAACCCTGCAAGTTAGAGGACAAGCAGAAAAAAATGAAAAGAAAGACTAAATGAAGAACAGTTATTTTTTTTATTTTTTAAAAAACAGCAAATACAATAAATTGTTAGCTACTTTGATCATAAAAAACAAAAATGAAACTATTGAAGTAAACTAAAACCATGAATGTATGGGAAATTCCAATGAATAGAGGAAATAAAGAGGATGATAGTAATCTGTTTATGTGGAGCTATGTGCTAGTAAGTGTGAAAAAAATTAAGGAAACAGTTACTTACAAAAATATGAAATACCAAATTAAAAAAAATCTAGAAAATAAAGATTTCAAGTAACCCAATCTCAGAAAGAGAAATTAAACAATATATATAAATAAATTAACTTCAGGTCTCCCCTACCCCCACACGCCTACTGTAGATAGATGAATAAAGAAAGGAAAGAATAAAAAAAATTATTAGGCACTTACTATATGCCAAAAATATATAATAAGTTCTAGGATTGCAAATACATAAATGAAAAAATGAGAAAAAAACTTTGCATTCTACAAAGGGAAGAAAACATATATTAGAATGGTGGAGAAGAAATGGTTGTGAAATTATAGGAATTATGGAGTAATCTACAAGGCAATTATCTGACATGAACTTTCTACTGACAAAGTATGCTAATATTGATTTATCTACCTAATCTACAATCAAAAAGAAAAAAAAAAGTCAAGAGAGGGTGGGGAAGATATGTGATAGATTGTCCCAGTATAAATGGTCAATGGCCAAGTTTTGTTTCTGGATAGGAATAAAATTTGAAGGATGATCTGAACGAGTGGTTCTGAATGGTCCAGAGTTAGATATGTACTTAAAATAGAATTCATATGCACTCACCTACCCACCCACAATTCTATATAGTATGGTACAGTGAAAGAGTCATAAGAAGAAGGGGAAGGTGTTTTATTATTTATTTTAATTTAATTTAATTTAAGATAAAATAAATTAAATTAAATTAATTAATTTAATTTAAGAGAAGGTTAAGGATTGAGGAAGGATTTTAGAACAAATACTTCTGCTGCTCTTGATCCCAGCATTCCCCTGTTGCTAGATCCATGGGACTTATTTCCACTTAGATCTTTAGATCTAGAAGCTGCAATGAAGTAGGAAAGTACTTTGTTGAGGAGCAAGTTGCAGAACTTTAAAAAAAAAGAAAAGTTAATTATTTCAAGGAAAATTCTGTGTTTTTTTCTTTTAAAATTGTTATTTTACATTGTTTAACTCACTATTTACTGTTTTGGATATTAAAGTAACCTACTTTGAATCAAGATGTAAATTTGCATTGAATTTTCTTGTCAGAAATCCAGTTTTCATAAGAAGAAAAGGAATCAACAACCATATGAAAATATGGTCTGTCATTAATAATAGAAATGAAAATTCAAATAATTCCAAGTTTTCACTTTACAGGCAGATAATTGACAAAAATAATAAAAGTGGAATAGTTAATATTAGAGGGATTTTGGAAAGATAGTCATACCCTAATACACTATTTCTAGTGCAGAGAATTAGTGCAACTATTCAATAATATAGAGCTATTTGAGAAAGGTAACTAAAAAAAAAAAGATAGTTCTAGGTTATTCGTAGTATCACTTTTTGTGAAAGGAAATAGTAGGTGTTATTCAATGGGGAATGACTGAACAAATTATAGTATATAAATATTGAACAGAAGACAATAACATTACTTCATAAGCAATAAGTGATATGATGAATTAATAAAAAATGAAACATTCAAACTGATGTAGAAATCTAATTCAGGAAAACAGTATGCATAATGGCAAAATAATGTAAATGAAGAAAATGCTAAAAGATGATAGAAGTCAGATGAAATGAATTGAATAATGTTAGTGGATATTCCACAGCAGAAACATCTGGATGCCCTTCCTTCTTTCATCTTTGTGGAGAAGTGCTGTTTTACATCTATTATAGGCACAGAATAAGATATACTGAATTAGGTGATACTTTTGACTACTTTTGTTTTTAAAAGAAGATGTGATTGGAACTAGAAATCTGAAGTAAAATAAAATAAAATGTATTAATTAAACAAGATAAAGAAAGGGAGAGGGAGGGGAAGATGGGAAGATAACTGTATCTAGAGGCAAAAATTCTGGACTCCATTTCTGCAGTTTTTATTCATTACTTATATTGATCTTGAAAAGTTTTTGAAGTTAAAGGCCTTCATGTATAAAACAAAGAAATCAGACTACATATTTTCTAAAGTCCCTTCTAGCTGCTAATTTTAGGATCAGAAGTCCTTCCTCTGATACTTAAATCCACATATTCTTTGTTTATTCTTCATTTTCAAATGAGACCAGTGACATCATGTGGTGATGTCATGACTTGTGGATGAATTAAATTTAAGGGAGGCAAAGTTGCATAAAGTTGCTGGCATCACTCTTCCAGTCATCAAAATCCAGTGGTAAGACAAAAGTCAGGATGACTGATGCTGGCTTGAGATATAGTAAAAACCTTGTAGTCTTCTATGTCTGACAAAGCTCTAAGCACCCCACAGCACCTGATTCCATGTTCTTTATGGCTAATTACCATTCTTTCCTGTGGAAATCTTCAAATGCTTGAGGTAGACATTTCAGTTCACCAGCAGGTTTGAGACTTCTTGACTAGTGTCCACTTGGGTTAGCTTCTTTTCTGAGACTGTTTACTGGGGTGTGGCTATTTCACATGTATAGATTTTTAGAACCACATATAAGAATTGAGTAATAAGTGGACATTAAAGGTGGACAAGCAGTCTTGAAAAGGACTCTGCAAGCCTTCATTTCAGAGGTACTTTTAAAATACTCTTTGCAACTTTTTTGTGAAGTAGCAATTTTTTTTAACAAAATATCCTTCATCTTTAAAATGAAGGTCATAATATCTTCTTTGTCTAACTCATTGAGTTGAAATAAATAAAATACTTTGTAAAACTCAAAGTTTTATATAAACTTAAAATATTATTTTTAATTTAATATTTATATTTTGTACACACTAGGTGCCTAACAAAAAATTGATGAGTTTGCCAAATGTGACACAGGAAAGAAAACTTTATCTTGAAAATATTTTGGCAGGTGATGATAAAAGATTGCCTCAGTCATAAAAGAATTGAATTAGTCTCTTGTACTACATGTGAATATAAGTCATGTTATATCCCAAAGGACCAGACAGATTCCAAAGTTATATTTTATAACTAATGGCACATTTGACATTTTTGAGAAAATATTTAATGATTTTTTAAAATAGAGAAGCATCCCCTATTGACATTTTGGAATGCATTCCTAAGCCTTCTACATTATTTCTTCCTTTGGTTATGAAGTTGCTGACAAAGAAACATGTCAATGGGAAACATTCTCTTGATTAATAGAGGTATTTCTATTTTCCACTAAATCCTGACTACTGAAATGGATCAACAGGAGCGATTGAAGATGTTTCTTATTCATGCAAATTGGCTTGCAGAAGAGACAGTCTTAGCTGTTTGTTACAGAGCAAACTATTTTAATCTGATTTGTCAGAATGCTTGAAAGTGTCTAATTCCAATGTAAAAAAAGGCAAAAACACTATTTAATTACTATTATTACAATATAATAACCATTACTCTAATTTTGGGAATAGGGAAATATAACTTAATCCCTCAAAGAACTGTTAAAAAAGACAGATAAATATTTCTCTCTCTTTCTTTCTCCATATATATACACCCACATATATACACACATTTACATATACATATGTATGTATGCAAGTGTGTGTGTGTATACACACACACACACACAATCTAAGAGTAAACACATGCATTATCATCATTAAAATTTTTATGTAGCACTTACTGTGTACCAGGCAATGTGTCAAGAACAAGGAAAATAGCTAGGTCCTGCAGCCCCTCACAAAAGAAACCTGGAACAGGACTCCTTCAATGCTCTAATAAATATCAAACCCTAACCCTAAAAGAAAGGATAAAGGTCAAAGTAACCACTACAATAAAGAATCTGAGCATAGAAAGTTATTATGTTGAGAAAGGTCTATACACACACTGAGAAAGAGAACAATAATCCCAAAACACATTGGGGAAAAACCCTCAAAGAAAAATTGGGGGAAGGAATAAGAGTGATGCAAGAGAATCATATAAAAAAGAGTCAACAACTCAGAGAAGGAAAAGAATTGCTTAAAAAGTAGAATTTATCAAATGGAAAAGGATATTCAAAAATCCACTGAAGAAAACAACTCCCTAAAAGTACAGGTAGGCTATTAGGTCAGGAAGAGGGCTCAGAAAGCTCAAGGCACACAGAAAGGCAAACAAGCCTTTGGCTCTGAAGAGAGAAGATCATTCCAAGTAGTTAAGTTTCACTAAGAGTATGTTGCCTTGAGGATCCTGAACTATGGGGTGGGAAAACGCTGGGTTTTGC